>JAPYZF010000330.1:0-87375 GCA_030523045.1 Meteorus cinctellus
GTAACGTAAGCGTTCGTGAGCCAAGACGAATACCAATAAAATGCGCTTATAAGCGTGAGCGCTGCGAGCGTCTAAGCACCCAAAACGAATACACCCATAAAGAACTAGTTTTTTTAAAATAGGAACGACGAACCAGGGACGATAAAGTACAAATCCATTAATGTAAAATAACGGTCATTTTTCGAAATGGTCACAATGGGCCGTACTCCAGCATTCATCTACTTGCGTTGAGATATGGAATGGACACATGAAATAATGAATAAATGATGAATAAACTGGAGAATCCACACCTTCTGCAAGCACCCATGTATCTTTCCCATTGATACTTTCATACATGTAATAATGTACCCTAATCAGAAAGTAGCAATCATTACGATTTGAGATAAATTCTTTTTTAATGGTTTTAAATGCTATTAAATATTCTGAAACTTACTGATATTGAATTTTGACTCAGAAATGAATCATTTCGAGTGCTACTTTCTAATTCGGAAAAAAACGTGGTTGATTTGAATGTTTTGCGCGCTTTGCTGTTCACAATGGCGGTCGTAGTTCACGAGAAATAGCGTCGTATGAAAAGGCGCCTGAAGAATTAACATCATGGCGATTGACCATGAGTGTACGTCGTGATTTTAATTGATAATCATACCAAAAACAATACAAATTTTTAAAAGAAATATGATAAAAATCTGAATCAAGAAAGAAAATGGTGACGCAAGATACTGAAACGGTGCAACCACCGATTGAAAATGAGGAAACGACTCTATCCTCACAGCCGATAGTCGGCATTATTTATCCTCCACCAGAGGTTAGAAGTATCCTTTCATGATATAATTGTTATATCCAACCAATAATTAGACATCAATTAAAGTATGATATACATTAAGAATTAATGAGAATACGAGAAATGTTTATAATTTTTCCTATGCAGTGAAACAGATATCGTTGATAAAACTGCAAGTTTTGTTGCGAGAAATGGGCCGGAATTCGAATCAAGAATTCGACAGAATGAGTTGGGCAATGCCAAGTTCAATTTCTTGAATTTTGGCGATCCATATCATGCATATTATCAGCATAAAGTCAAAGAATTTAAAGAAGGAAGAGGTCAAGAACCAACACTTGGTTCCACGGTTATTAAAGGCGTTACTCTTTCAGCACATCAAAAACAACAAGAAATTCTTAAACAAGTTGAACAACCATTTGTGCCGAAAGATCCACCGATTGAGTTTGAATTCGTTGCGGATCCACCATCAATATCAGCTCTTGATTTGTTAGTATATTAATTGTGGCTTACAATTAATATTAAATGCATCAATTAACTTTTTTTGTTTGAATTATTTTCAGAGATATTGTTAAATTGACTGCGCAGTTTGTTGCGAGAAATGGTCGGCAATTTTTAACGAATCTGATGAATCGGGAGCAGCGCAATTTTCAATTTGACTTTTTGCGTCCACAACATTCATTGTTTCAATATTTTACCAAATTATTGGAGCAATACACGAAGGTATTGATTCCTCCGAAAGATTTGATGCCACGTTTGAGGCAGGAAGGTTATCTAGCAGAAAAAGTATTGGAAGAAGTGAAATATCGAGCTGAATGGTTAAAATATCAAGAAGCACAGCGACGTAAAGAAGAAGAAGAATTAGAACGGGAACGTGTGGCATATGCACAAATTGACTGGCACGATTTTGTTGTTGTTGAAACTGTTGATTATCAACAATTTGAAGTTGGAAACTTCCCAGCTCCTACCACACCCGATGAAGTTGGTGCTCGAGTACTTATGCAGGTAATACCACCAACCTATATATTCTTTTCGTATTATTTCGTCCTCAATCATTTTATTGAGACGAGAATGTTTACAAATTTTCTACGTGTTGCTAATAGTAATGAATTTCCCCAAGATTTTCATGCATAGTACTATTGATAGTCGCTTATTCCTTGTTATATCCAACCATTACTTTACATCTTGTCATTCAGGAACGCATCGAAGATGGAGAAGATGTTGAGATGCAGATTGAAAGCGATGGGGATGACGAAATGCCCCATCGCAGTGATATGGACAAAGAGCGAACAGCAAAAGATAATAACCAAGTCCAAGATATGGAAGAAGATTCAAGTGATGACGAGGCTAATAATGCTGAAGAAGTGTCGCCACCAGGCGAAGCGCAAAGAGCTAAAGATGGACGAGGTATGCGCGACTCAATGCAACCACCACCTTTACCACCAACACCAGGCAATGTTGTTGTCAAAAAGGGTTACGATCCGAAACAACACAGTACAAAGGTTTCGAGACCAGCTGCACCAGACGAGTACCTTATTTCACCAATTACTGGAGAACGTATTCCGGCAAGCAAAGTGCAAGAGCATATGCGAATTGGTTTACTCGATCCACGCTGGGTCGAACAGCGTGACAAACATCTCGATAAATTGGCTCAGGAAACTGTATTTGCACCTGGCACCGCTATTGAAGCTAGTTTGAAACAATTGGCTGAACGACGTACTGATATTTTCGGTGTTGGAGATGAAGAAACTGCGATTGGTAAGAAAATTGGTGAGGAGGATAAGAAAAAAGATGATAAAGTTACTTGGGATGGTCATACATCAAGTGTGGAGGCTGCAACTCGTGCAGCAAGAGCAAATATCACTCTTGAAGAGCAAATTCATCAAATCCACAAGGTGAAGGGTCTATTGCCGGATGAAGAGAAAGAAAAAATTGGACCGAAACCCGTGACTAGTCGTGCTGCGGAGCTCACTCACATGGCACAAGTTGCATCTAAACCACAAGCAACACTTAAAGCACCACCAAAACCACCAGTACCCAAACCACCATTACCAATGCCTACTCAACCACCGCCACCATCAATGGCTATGCCACCAATGGGAATGCCACAACCACCTATGATGCCACCACAACCTCCAATGATGATGATGGCACCAATGCCTCCTATTAGACCACCACCGCTCATGACACCGGCCATGTCACCATTCATGCCACAGCCTCCACAAATGCAACCACCATTACCCGCACCGATGGCAATGAAACATCCAACGGAAGTAGTAATGGAAGAAGAGCCACCAGCAAAGAAGTTGCGTACCGAAGATTCATTAATTCCTGAACAACAATTCCTTGCGCGCAACAAGGGACCAGTACAATTAAATATCGTTGTGCCTCTCATGCCTGAAAAACCAGAATGGAAGTTGAATGGTCAGACAATGAATATTACTATGCAACCAAATGAGACTGTGGCGGCTATGAAAACGCGAATTCAAGAACAAACAGGCATGCCACCCGGCAAACAAAAATTGCAGTATGAAGGAATGGTGTTTACTAACAATAACACTGTCGCTTATTATAATCTGGTTGCTGGTAGTGTTATCAATTTAGTACCCAAGGAAAGAGGTGGACGAAAGAAGTAAGGTCAGTTACATGTATATACACGGGATATTTTTTACTGAAAGCAAAATTTTATGAATTTCTCCTACGAGTCAATGTGATCGGTTAGTCGTAACGAAATTTATTTATCTGCTAATCAATAATGGAAGTTTGTAAGCGATTTCAAGCTTTTATATAAAGTCATTCCAGAACATGCGGGTGTGACTCTGTCGAATATTTGTGAGATACATCGAGGAATTCTAAGCCTTACAAGCTTGAATTGTTGTTGGGACTAATATCTGAGACGCGATTGTTACTGTTTTGTCATAAAATCTAATTTGGCGGTTCTAAACTAGTACTACTGTTTCATATAACTTCAATTCAATTGTTTCCCATGGACTGCCTCGTTCGAATATTATAACGACAATATTATTTTAATTCGTTTTAATCATCGGAACATGATCAATTTAAGATAGTCCCATTGCTCTGGTATGCCCAACAGTTAGAGGTGGGAAAAATTCTTTAGTAATAGCTAGATGAATTATCGATTTTTCTTTTCTTTGGACTCTTGCTTTTTACCTCATGCTGGGTCATGACCGCATATCCCTGAATTAAGTCTTGAAATGTTTTACGCAAACTTCTATCCCCAATGAGCGCATGCAGAGAAAATTTCATTACAATCAGCGAGACCGATTCATACAATCTTCTAGACAGAGAAATAAAAATAACACATACATAATATTCATCGAATTCTCGTCGCCTCAATTAAAGGGAAATTAATATAATTTGCAATTTTCTTGCAATGAATTAAAAATTGAGTAATAGATTATAATTATGTATCTTTTACAAATATAAATAAAGAATTGCATAAAGATCTGATGCGTTGCAGCATTGGATTATAATCAATTAGTTCATTTTCATTAAATTATTGCTTCATGTTTGTTGTTTTGTCGGTTTTTTTTTCGGTATAGGACGGAAGCTCCAAACACTTTTACACTATTCGAGTTTTCCTAGTTTACGCTTGGTTGCAATAGTTGTTCAACAATTTTACGAAAACGCGCCAGCATAGGTTTATAAATCTGTAATGAAAGATATAAGAAAACAAATTAGGACAGGAAAACGATGATTGAGTAAATTAGTCTTTATGTTTTGACATCAATATTGATTTTATACTCACAAATTCAGCGTCTTTGTACGGTGTGCACAAAAGTTTTGGTTCAGGAATGCAACTTGTTAATTCTTGAAAACTATGTTCATGCATATGCAAAGCATATTTTGCTAGATATGCTCCACCTAATACGGCGGAATTTGTCATTTCCTGTGAAGTAATCATTGATACAATAAATTGTTTGCCTTCAATAATTATTCAACAATAGGAAAATCAACTCACCGATTTATATACCGGAGCATTAAAAACATCTGAGAACACTTGTAGTACAGCTCTGTTGATTGAAGCACCACCTGTGGCAATGATCCGAGTATTGGGTCCTGAAAAAATTGAAAATTAAGTATCTCAATAAATGTTTATTATTAATATAGATATTCAATTGTACCAACCAATCACAAAGCCACAATCCTCGGCATAGGCACGTTTCGCAATGAATTGTCCTTCGATTAAAGCTCTCACTTCAACTTCTTTTGAGCTGTATCGTGATATTTTTTCATCTGCTTTGTTGTATCTGTGATCGCCAACAAGTGCAGGATGAATAATTTCAGGAGCATCGAAATATAATGCTAAATTTCCAAAATTTCCTCGCGGTGTACTATCCAATAATTCATTGAATAACTGCCATGATGCACCCGCAGTGCTGTCACGGATTCTTGTGCGTGTCAAAGAACCGTTTTTAAAACTGAAAAATTGTGGAATTAATTTTATAAAATGAGCAATTACATTAATATTATCTTCTAACGCTTTATCTTAAAATTGTCATTGACTATTAGAATAATTTCATCACATGGAGATCCTTTTTTTTAATTCCCAAACTAGATTTCTTGCGTGAAATCTGTTTCATGATTTGAAATTTATTATCATTTCAACTGTGTAGAGGAAAAATACCCGGGGAAACTCGGAATGTTCCACTGCTAATGTATTACATAGAATGAATAAGTGAAAGGATTATTGATGATTTATTACCACAACATTGCCATATATGCATCACTGTCAACTGGATTACATAACATGTGGCCATCAATAAGCGTTTTTGGTTCATTAAGCCACAAGAATAATGTATCGCTGGTGCCTAAACTGCAAGCCAAATCACTTTTGTTCAGTCGCATACCTGAAATTCCATCACCTATTAAACTCACCAACGATCATGACAACGAAACTCATTATTGAAATCACATAAACATGATTCTAGATAAATCAATTTGGAGACTCGAAGGATGGAAAATATTTCAATGATGAATATCTTCATGTATAATGATTTGGTAATAATGATACCTATGAGTGAAGCGGCATTGTCGCCAGTGAATGCAATTATCCGACACAGTTCGGAAAAACCGAATCGCTCGACGTAATAAGTAGAAATAGGCGCCAGATCAGTGTATGACGGTACGGGCTGGCCAAGCCTATCTCGTAAATCCGGTCCAACAACCTGGCACGATTAATTGTCAACATAATAATATGATAATAAAATATAATCGAATGGCAGTAACAAATCTTAATGGTACGTATGGCAAAATAAAAAATTACCATCAATAGATCATTGTTCCAATCTTTCGTACGAATATCAAGTAAATTCATTCCAGATCCATCAGCATAATCAATTGGTGCATAACCACCAATCAATAACGTGGCCATAAAATTACTCACAAGTGTAATTTTCTAAAAATTGAAATAGCTATTTATGATCTTTGTCATTATAATGTTTAAGTCAAATGTATTACAACGTATGGGGCGGACAATTCATGATTTATCACCTCGGAGTTGGCATACACATCTGGTCGTGTACGCCAAATTTTAGCTATTTGAGCGCCAGAGAATCTTTCATATGCACGAGATCCAGTTATTTCCGCCAATTCCTGTAATTAAATATTTTATATTTATTGGTTAATCATGAAATGAGATTGAGTATTGAAAATATAATTAATAAAGTCTCATTTAACGTATCAATGATGTTATATTGAGTCTTATTGCGTTTATTCGTCTATGTAATTTGCTCTGTTATTTATAAAATTTACATATGCGATTGTATAATCGAATTTTAACTTGTAAAGGATACGAATGTAACACATCGATCATTTTTTTGCGGGTTTGATACTAATGACTTTGTTGAAATTCAAAGAATCTAAGAATACAACGTGCAGTTGAAGGAACGTCTTGGCCTAGAATGTTATTTTCAAATTGACTATTTCGAAAGAAAAAAAATTTAAGTTATTCAATCGATGATATCCAATTGAAGTTCGAATTATCCATTCTTACAATGATCTCTATTCAAATCTAAAATATTTTTGGAATGAACAGATTCATTCTCACTTTTTTTAGATTCATTTTACATCTGAATTCGTTTTCGACATTAAATTCTCAAACTGCTTTAAAAACCGTCCATAAAGTGCTTTCATTCATTTTAAAAATAAATATTAGTCAAATGCATTTAGAATGTTCGTGAATTTACTCTCCATCTTTCATCTGGTAATAAAACAGATTTGAAAATAGAATTTTAGATAAGAATACCCGTAAAAAATTAAAATAACTCACACGTGGTCCACCAACTGTTTCCTCAAGTATTCGACATTCTGCTGCTGTACTTGAGTCCATCCATATTGGTGAATTATTTGTAGCAAATGAATTGCATAATTGTTCATGCAAAAATTTATCCGGCCGTAAATTCTGCAGTTTATTCTGACTGCCTTTGTTCCAATAAACCGTTCCATGTTGCTGTCCAACATGAATATAAATGATGTGATATTAAATGGAAGTATAAAAAAGAAAAAAACAAAGATAATAAATAATCGAAACGGAAACAGGTGAACATTATACCTGAGCACAACCGGAAATGCCACGAACTCTGGCGAAATCGACTCCACATACACGTAATTTGTCTAGGAGCATGTCCAGAGCTTTCACCCACATGAGACATGGTGCTGTTACAACACCTGGGCTCTCTTTCTTTTGAATTACTCCACCATAAGTTCTATTTTGTATTATCAAAACAAAATTCTATATAAATCTCCCAACATTAATAAGAATACAAATTTCTAGTAAACAAAAACATTCTTGTTTCAGTTGTTATTGCTTCAAAAATCAAATACTCTACTGGCATAAATAGAATTTTTTTCATCTCATTATAAATTGAAAGTCCAATTATTTTCACATTTGATATAAACATTATTATTCTATAGGAAATCCATTTCAAGTTTATAAATAGAAATCTAATCAAATCCCAAAAACTGGTACTTGAATTAACATTTTATCCAATTCTCATTCCAAATCCAAGAGTAACTCTTTCACCAAGAATTTTTTGTCTCCAACATAATTAATTCAACCTATCATTACCTAAATTCTGGTAAATCGTTATCAAACTGAACGTTTGCCTCCACAAGAATTTGCAATTGATCATCGACAACAACGGCTTTTAACTAGAAAATAACAGCAAATAAAACAGAGATTATTTTAAATTTGGCGCCATTGTTACCTGTTCGAATCATACCTGTATACCAAAACGGTACTTGTGATATGGAGTTTATATATAGCACACGTAAGCACCTGTCATCCAAACGTGTTCGTCCATTCATGTTCACATTTTATAAAATATATATACACTATGACTCATATCGTAAAAAAAAATACAGTAACAAAATAAAAATTTTACCATCTACAAATTTCATTCAACAAATTCTTCTCACACATCAAACATAACGGTAAAATGATCAATGAGTAGTCTGCAATGTCCCAATTGATTGTTTGTTCAATACATACATTCTACTTAAATTTATACATGCATAAAATCACATATACATACACAATAACTGTAAATATGTAAATAAATATCATACGCAAAATACGTAATATGAAACTCAACGCATTATTGTCAATAAATTAAACAATTGCATTATCATGAAATATTTGTGTACGTTTGTCAAGATATATAATAAAACTTAAATACTTATTGAAGTCACACACACATACATAGAATCTACATTCATTAGAATATAGAAAGCGAGAACAAGTTTCGACAAGAAGTAACACAATTGGCCAGATAGTTTTGTGATGGAACAATTAATCAATTACGAATATGACATATCATAAAAAGAAAGAGATAAGAATGAAGATAAAAGTAAGGAATATAAAACTAATATAAGAAACCTGCTGTGTGCTGAGATCAAGGCCTAGGTAAGTCGAGCCTGATGATTCTCCCATTTCCTCGGGCAACTGGAACGCCTGGAACCGGGCTGGCTTCATAAACTTCTTTATGTATTGTATTCGTTATTATTATTCTTGCTGTAATAGTATATAAATATGTATAGATGTATATTCTTTTATACGTATGTACAGTTGTGCGACGCGTTATTCGTACAACGTGCTCCACTGCTGTTACAATTGATACTGAATCATTTTATATACTTCACTTCTTTCATGCTAGAAATTGTCTTACCATCATGTTCTATCTTGAATTTGAAATCATTTATCAAAGTATATTTCTTTGTTATTCTTCTGGTATTGTTAATTTTTTTATTCTTTGCTGATTTTTATCGCTCTTGATGGTATTTGAAGAATAACTTTAGTTCATATTAACGTCATTAGTGACATCAATTGGGTTGATATAAAGTATGTTAGAAAAAACGGTGGAAGCTGGAAAAAAAAATTGTGTGATTAAAATAGAGTAACCCACGCACGATCCCACGATATCTTATCACACTGTTACGCAATTCTCGCATTTGTTTCTTTGTAATATTAGTATTTATTTATTTATTCAATTTGAGAGAATAAAATAAGATTTTTTTCTCTCTGGTGAATTTGCTGCTTGTTCTTAATAAATATTTATTGGTTGTTATGTGTATGCGAGCTTGACAAGTTATTTTCCATGGTTTTCATGTTGATCATGGGGTGGGATTATTGATAGGGGGACGAAATGATACTGCAGGGGGTTGAATGAATGGAAAAGTATTGGAAACATTTTGAGGAATGTTGAGTCTATTTAAAGATGAATATGAGTATTGGTTGAGATGCATTAATTTATTTCTTTCGTCAGCGAATTAATATATTGATTGAACTCATCGAATATGTCAAGTGTGATAAGATTCTGCTACACGCGTGCAGTTGAAGATGGGTCACAGTTGATGACTTCAGAATTGTTGGAATTAGTTGAAAGTTCTACTTTTGTATGTTCTTTTACAGAAATGATTTTCAATGGATAAAAGACATTTTTTTTTATGTCTGAAGAAAGGAAGAAAATGGTGCATATCATTTCTCAATTATTGGACATTGTTATATTGGAAAATTCATTGCTTTGGTGGTATTTTCTTCGTAATTTGAAGTTTTTTGAATCATATTCAAAATGATTTTAATATTGCACAAACAAAATAGGAGTTTGTCCCTACAATTCTCAGGATGGCTCATTCTGTCTAACATTCGCCACATCTCTGTGAAAATAAAATGTCAGCTCATGATAAAAGGCGTTTCCCTGTAACATAAATAAACGAAATGAACAATCTAATAAATGAATAGATAATTCTATAAATACAATGTGCAAATCCACATTTGAATTCTTAATGTGAACCACAACTAATCATATATTATGGTGTTACCATCAACATTACAATAAATATCATATTACGATTGTCATCAATAAATATGAACATCAGAAGATATTTTGATATAAATGTGTAAAGGAGCGAGCAGGAAGGTGTCATTGGTGAATGACACTATTCAGAGGTTTAACGATAAATGCATGGATATATCCTGTAGCTGAATCGACTGGAAGAAATAAGCGACGAAGAAGACGACGTCGACGTCGACAACGAGGACGATGAGCGAGCGAGGGAGTGCACACGCGAAGAAGCAATCGGTATATACTGATATAAAGGATGAAGTAAAAGGCGAACGGAAGAAACGCAAAGGAGACAACGTGGTTCGGGAAAAAAAAGGACAAGGGGTGTCCTGTTGGCGTCACCCTCCTGGCGTCGAGTCTCCAGTCGGCGGCGTCGCCGTCGGGACGAGACCCGAGGACCGACGGACGACGAGGCTGACTGGCTGGCGCCGAATTGGACTTTGCTTTGACGCGCCAGCTAAACCGTCGCGCCGCTACGGCGACTCAATGCGTTCTTCTCCCTGGGGCTTCGCGCATTTTACTTCTCGATATGATAAACCAATGCAGAAAAATAGCCAGATATACACACAACGACAACAACCACATCGAGAACGACGCCCCATTATTGTCATCAGTATTTGGCATATCCTAAAAAATTCACTTCTTCGTCGCTTACTGATGGCGACAGCGCGTTGTGATTATTTAGAGTTGGGGGGCTCAGCTCCATCTCGATGGAATATGTCGTAAAAAAAATTTTTATGTTTATTCTATACTCACTCATCAGGAAGGATTTATTATGTAGACAACTATTCATGATTAAGATATTTTCTGTACCCTTCATATGAGGATATATCTTCAATCTTAATAAGAATGCAGAAGATTCATTCAAATATTCCAGTATTCTTTTCATCTGTTTGTTTCTTGGATTATCATGTTGCATGGAATGTTTGATCAGACCAATTAATTTGTTCATAGCAGCAAGGGAACAACTGAAAAAAAAAACAGGGAAAAATATAAATTGGCAATCCTAAATGAAGAATTGGTAATTTACATGATGTTTCTATGTAAAATACATTATATATTGTTGAGCTGAGAATACTGTAGTGACCGGGGTAGGGATTTCCATATCTGATGATCGTGGGTGCTAATACATTCCCCCCCGAACAGAATTCGTTTCCCAATGGGCTTATATATGTATATTCGTTTCTCCTTAGCATGGCTTGACCATGATCTTCCTTATATTTTTGCACATTAAGACGTGTAATTGTGGGTAATGATTGAAAAAGGATTAGTAATGACCCAAAGTACATGAAGTCAACTATGACTAGGATGTTTGTCCTAGGTAATAAGGAGACAATGATCAATTTTCTTGTTTCTGGTTGGGCTGTTGATGAAATCTTGCAGTACAAATTAACACCAGTAACTTATGAAATCGTCAAATCCATTATGAAGTCATTGATCTCTAACTTTATATAGAATGTTTTCTATGGGGAAAAGTATGGATTTGTAGAAAAGTGATCTAACAATTGAAATTCCATAAGTGAAGATCCACCTGAAAAACATAAATACAATATAAATTCTGGCCATGATCGCGGAAAGATCTCAATAATTTCAGCTTCATCTTTAAATAAAATAAATGTAAAAAAAAAATCGAGCAAAAGACACATTACCAACATGACATGGGTTGAATATAAAGTTTGGTGTTCCGATTCCAACGACTCAGGTAAACATATTCAGTTACATCATGCAGGTGCTTGAGCATAAAAATTCCCAATGCACCAATATATCGCCCGATCAATTTTAGACATTCCCTGATGAAATTTTACATATTTGTTCATACAAATGCAAAATTACAAAAGAATCAAAAATAAATTACCTGCAAATTTAGAAGTTTCTTATCATCCATAAATAATTAAAAGTTCACAACTACAATATTGAATTTGATCACATTTATATTAATATCTCCAAAGATTCCCATACTTTATTTCATTAATATCAATCTGCAGACAATAATTCCATTCTCAGTTACTCATCAGAGTGACACCACATGACAACAAACACCGACAAGAATGAAACTGATGAAAGTAATTGTCTGATACCAGACTCACTAGACGATAATTAATTCTTCTGCATCACAAAGACGCCTGAAGATTCCTGAAGTAACCTAATATGGCAGCACAGAGTGCTCAATTTATAGGCAGTAGAACTACAAGAAACATTTCCAATTAAAAATGTAACGAACAACATTTATCTCGACATGATAACAAGTTCACACTTGCTATACATTCAAATAATTCTATCGTCTATTCTGCTAATTTCATCAATCTTATTTTAATAGTCCTACACAAAGTGATTTTTCGATTACAACAAATTGGAAACATCGATATCAATATAAATGTACACATAAGTAAAAATTGTAGGGGAAAAATTGGCGCCTGGCATTTTCCACACAAACAATATGATAGGGAGGAAAACCCGATCCAAGAGACGCCAAGTGTGTTTTGACGCTTGTTATACACAGCTCTGATGTGTTCTCTCGCGGCGCAAGAGTATAGCGCCAGGGGGAGCATGATAAACAAGGCGAGAGATCCAAAGTCGCCAGTCGGGCCAGCCACCAATGACGCCGCGGAGCCTTCTCTATCTCTTTTTCACTATTACATCTATATCACCAAATATCGTTGATTCTCTTTTGCAGTATAGAAGTCTGCAGAAGTATAGACAGCATCACTGAGATTTGCTTCTATATACATTTTATATATGAATGGATATTAGGGGATGACTATGTATGCCATCTAATGTCGCCTGTTTCTCCATTACACCAGGAAACAAAATTATCTGAATCCACGTCATATAATTTTTATCTTTAAATCTGAAAGGAAAATTTGACTGACTGAAAATTCTTTTGAATGGATGGAAAGACTTCAGGTATGACCCGCAATTATATTTTGATAGAGTACTAATTAAAAACGGCTTTTATGATGGGTTATGTTTACATATTTTTCTTTGTTATTCAGGTGGCTGTGAGAATGAATTAGGAAATTTCTTCAGGAATAATATTCAGGGTATTGTGTATGTTCCTCCCCACTCGTCAATGTTTGGATGGATTTATTTATGAGGAAATTTCCGGCAAGTTTTATTCATTTGTTTTATTATTTCTTCCTAATTAAGATGATACTGTGAATTTTTTTCCTTCCTTGTAAAATCGGTGTACAGTATGCAATTGATCCCTTTTTTAATAATATGACGAAGAGAAAGTCAATTTTTATTTGTAATAATTTATATTAACTGGGATTGTTCTAGGAATATATTAAGTGCAAAATTCCCACATAAAGGTTAGAAATGAAGATAAAATATGGAATTGAGATCAATGGCTAATCGAAATTGGATGTAAAAATCTCAATTGAATGAAAGTCTTTCCACATTTCATTTAAAGTTCATGAAAAATTTATAGAAACCCCAAATTAATTCTCAAGAAAAGAATGAAACTGATTCTTATTCCAAATCCACAAATAATTTGGATAAAAAATACTGTTTACACCAAATCCTGGAATGTAGTTCTCCTGCATAACATCAGTAAATCCAACACTTCAACTTTCCACTAGCTGTCAAAACAAAATTGCAAATACAAACCCCAGACAATACCAAACTTATACTCGAATAATTACCAAAAATCATAATAATTCAATTTTTTGATTTTCTTCTATTTCTTTTCCAGTTTTACTCTACGATTCATGCTCACTCACATTATTTCTAAATCGTTCGTCATACATATATAAATATATATACATGTATATGGATATACATATATGGTTTGAGGGTGAAAGAATGAGAGGGTGAAGTTTTGGTTTGAGCAAGAATATTGCAAGCGGCGCCAAGTTGCCAACACACGCGGCGCCTATATCACCCTTACAAATAGGGGGATGCTAGACTCACATTGGTACCATCAAATATAGTCTTGTCGTCGTCTTCGTCGTCGTCGTCATGAGTTTTCCGCACCCGTATAGTTTATCTATCTATTTATTTTCTCACAACGCCGTCAGCTTATTTTTTTTCTCCATTCCTTTTTTTTCTATTATTTTTTTCTAATATATGTTTACATGCCTATGTAACGAAAAATACGAAGAGAAAGAAAACAAACACACATGTATATACATATAGTTTTACATATATAAACATATGTATGAAGAAGTTTCTATCAGATTTATGAGCAAAATTATTAATCACTAAACCGCGCGTCGATCGCGTCACGCGCGCAACCATTACAAAATCTCGTTTCAGTTGCCGGCTCAAACAAGTTTTCTAAAATTAGCCAATTTATTAGCGACGACCTACGAATGCCTTTCTTTTCGTTCCCACTGATGTATATATACCTTTTCTTGTTCTGTTTTCTCTTTATATGTTTTTTTGTTCTTTCGTATTCAATCAATCTTGGTTTCTCTTTCTTTCATTTCCATCCTCCCTCATTCTGTTTCACCCTTGGTTTTTTTTTTACCATTTTTATTGTATCTCATTTTGTGATTATACGCGCTATTTCTTGTGTCATCTATAAACACGAATACTTTCGGCGCCAGTAGTATATATTTATTATATGTGTGATTTGTATGTGTATTATTTTTGTACATATGTAAGTGATGTTATTCCTTCTCAATTTACCGGCCAATGTTCAATTGGTAATTCTTCCACGAACCCGCCATCTATTTATCTGCGACACTCGATGCGTTATAGAACATTTATCAGAGTTGTTTTTTAATGTACGGTGTGATGGCTATGCATGCAAGCAACGAGAAGTAATGATTTCAATCAATATTATATTATCATTTTTATTTGAAACGTATTCTTCATGTTCAATTTGAATTGGACGTAGAATTTTCATTACAATGAAGACAAATTGATTTAGTACAGGTCAAACCTTTTATGCATTTTAATTTTTGGATTTAGAGTAAACGTTTAGTGAATTATCTCTAAATCAGTTTTGAATTAAATTTTGATCTAAAAAATATTGTATCAGAAAGTCCACTTTTTCTGCAGTGTTTTACTGATGAATCGAACTACGTCAGGATTGTTTCAGAACTTGGATCGATGCCGGATTTTATCGAATGCATTAGATTTCTTTTTCTTCTTTCATGTCGAGTGAGGGAATGAGTGAAAAAACGAAGACAAATTCCATGAGCAAAATGGGGAAGAATATGAAATTAGTATTTGCTATGTGGCATGACGAAATGGAAACGACACTACAAATGCATCCGATTGTAAAACCTATATGATCTATTATCTTCATCATGATATCCATCATTGTCACTCGTGGACGTCTGAACACATTTCTTTAATGGGTGATTATTACATTAAACATTCTAAGTGTTTGGAAAGTGATATTCATATCAGTTACCTGAATTTGTGATTCACTTAGAAAATTATTAAAAAAAAGAAAACAAGACGCCTGGCGCCGTAATAATCATCACATTCTTAATCTTTACTCTTCAATTAAGGTAACATTACTGCATATTTTAAGTACTTCCCATTGAGGTGAAAATATCGGCAGACAATGCAGATAATAAAGTATTTTTTTTCACAGAGTCAAATTCATATTTCAATTATTGAATGATAATTGTCGATAAGAAGGACGAGAAATTCCATATCTATTGAAATATTTAAATGAGGATAAATAGTTTATCTTTTCATATAGAAATCATGTGATTTTCTGCAGTAAAATTTCTAATGGTGCCTTCGTCTAACATGCAATTTGATGTGGCTTTTTTCTGGTAACTGATTTATAATGTTGGCAATTAATAAGCATATTTTGATATCGATGTGCTTGAAAATATATTGAGACATATTATAATATATCACGTTCAATATCACAAAATCAATGAGAATTTTGGAGACAATTCGAATTAATAGCTGCTATTGTTGAAAATTATTAGCATCATTACTGAAATCGAAACTATGAATGAAAAGTGATTACGATAAAATTAGGAAATGTCCAGTCATTTCATTAATATTTGATTGTGATAATTACTTTTCATAATCCTTAATGCATAATAGTGTCATTAACTAAATTGATGATTGATAAATATCCTTTTGTTTACAGTTGCGATTAATATTTTCTAATATTTCCAACCATTCCATCGGCTCAAATAAAAACGATTTCTCCCCATCTATCGCAGATTCACACGATAATAGTAAAAATGATTGTATTTTCAAAAAAAAAAAACCTAATCTAGAATATTCTTCACATCTCCTAATCGCCCATTTCACATTCAAAAAATCCCGCTAAATATTAGCGAGCGTAAGTGCTGCCAGGTAAAATAAATCTCGTAAGCTAGCGCCATAACGACAACAAACCAAACTATTATGAGAGAATAAGCAAATAAACTGTCAATCCAATACAGAGATAGACTGCGAAAGAACGTGTTCGAATACGCAACCAATAGAACCAGTGATGTGGCGGCCATTTTGCAGCACATTTCATTATGTATCTCTATACACACACACGTGCATGCACATTAATGGGATCGACACGCCGATATAGCAAAATAGTGGGGATAAAATAACGCAGTGCGCCTGCGTGAACAAGTTTAAACTTTTGTATACGCGCAACGTTTCATAGTGGGGATAGAACGTGTAGGCTCGTGACGGCCCTGGACCTCGTGCGTACCATTAGTACAGTCCGAGCTTGTGACTGACATACAACTCTCTTATTTTATTATTTTCCTTTGATTCAGTCGATTTCGTCTCGCGTATAAACGTCAAGCGTTCGCGTTCACGAGTGTGCTTTTACAAAGTTTCTTCATCTTAAACACACACAAACAAACACACAAATGACAATCCAACGCGGAAAAAAAACCGAATAGAAATTGAAATTAAAAATAAAAAATTACATCAGTTGGAGGCAAGGAGCCAATCACTTTAATTCACACTGTATGTGTTTATTCACGATCATATTACATTAACCATCATTTAATCGTTAACTTTTTCTTTTTCTTCTCACTCGATCTCTCTCTTTACCCTTCGTTCTCTCCCTCTCGCGCGCGTGCTACCTCTCGCTCTTGTTATTTCTCTCGGCGACGTTTTATCGCGATTGTCGTCGAATCGCAAACAACCGATCGAGTTGAAAAAGAAAAAAAAACGGAGAAAAAAAGCAGGGACAGACGGGCAACTGAGTGAGAGAGCGAGGGAAATAAAGAAAAGAGAACGAGTGATGTGAATATGCGCGTGTGTGAATCTATCTATCTCTATGAATATATACATGTGTACTTGTTTTATGTATATGTACGTAAGTACACAGAGTGTACCAGGATTATTGGAATTTTAGTGAATGGTAGTTTGCTTAGTTTATTTAGAATTGCCAAGTCTTCATTTAGTTTACTATTTAGATGCAATGAAATTCGTTTAATAAATGATTGGAGAAGGAAAGTGGGAAGACGATTTAGAAAAGATGATTGTGTAGACTTGTTAATTTGGATTGAGGATATTTATTGGGAAAAAAATCAGTCCTGAGCTCTGTAATGGTCTTATGTTAGATAGATAACAAACTGATGGTTCATTTGTTTGGATAATTTTTCGGTTGGAGGATTTCTCTTGTGACTGATATTCTGTTTGTTTTCTAGAAAAGGGATATGTGGAATACCGAGAATTAACAGGGGAGAACATTTTCAAAGAGCTTTGCAAATAATACACATGATAATTGAGATTTTGATGAAATTTTAATCTTGCAATGATATTTTGTAGTTGAAAAATGTGAAATTTGCATGTTGGATTAATGTAAAAACTGAGGGATATTTAATATCAATCTTTGTTTAGAATTATTATTTTATAGAGAATTGATGGAGATGTTTCATTGAGTTCAACGAAATTTTTGTTGTGCAATTATGAAGTTATGTTTAGAAGTTTTTTTTAAATCTTATTCAGACTATTTTTGTGGTTGGGATTGAATTGGGATGGCTTGGCAGAATTTAGCAAATGTTTTAATATTGTAAAACTTGGAGAGGAAAATGGTTGTTGCAATGGTATTTTATTCGGAATATGACTGCGTTCTAACGAGCATGAATTCGTGAGATTAGATTTCTCTGTAACTTGGTTATTTTTTTTTCTTTGGAACAGACTTCGAAGAATTCAAAACGTCTTCTGTTGCTCTTCATTCAGTATGTTTATTTATTTATGTTTCAATAAATTTCAATGCGAATTTTTAATTCAAATTGAGATAAGAAGTCTATGGCAATTCTTTTTTGAGTTATAAATTGGTTTTATGAAGAGGATTTTCTGGATTTTAAAGTAGAATTTGTGCGTAATTGGTGTAAAATGCATGATTTTTGCTATTCCGTGTTCATGAAAATTACACCAAAGCACCTGAAGAAAAAAAAGCACTGGAAAAATTCAGTCGAGGCTTAAACATTAGTGTTTATTAAATTGTTTGAAAAATTTGATACATTCGATGATTTATCAATCGAAAATTAGAAACAGATTTCGTTGTAATTTGTCTATTTCGTTGGTGTTTCGTTTTTTTTCATCTAAATATAACCGAAATTTACAGTTTCCTTGTTTATTTCATCAAAATCCAATTCGTCATGTTAAACTCAACAAAAAAAAGTAAAAAAGAAACATTAACGCTTCTGTTGACTCTGAAAGACCTTGACTTTTTTATCGACAGCATCAAAAACTTCTCTTGTTCTGAAACTAAATTTCTAAATAGCTATCAAAAAGAAAGAAAGAAAATACTACAAACAAAAAAATCGTAGGTCGATAAAGTCAAATGCCAACACAAAAATTGAAATTTCTTTTTCAGTCTAAACTAAAAAATCGAAACGTGAACGAAGAGATAAAAAAAAAATTTGTAACACATTTGTTCTGTTCGTTCAATCAACTCGAGAAGGGAAAAAAAACTTTTCTCAAACTCGTGATGTTCCCCCTTAACATGAACTCCATTAATTCTCGTACACCCTGTATATGTGTGTATGAGTGTGTGCATGTCTGTATGTTTGTATGTATGAAGAGTAACGAATGCGATTGCGAACGCGGCGGCGTCGCGACGTCGGTGCACTCGACACGCGTCGACCTCTCTTGTCGGCTTGAACGTCGTCGAGTCGACTACGTATACATACTTGTTGGTTGACTCGCGTGCGCCGCGCGCGCGGGGATTTACCCTTTATATATCCACAATCAACCATGAATGTTTCTCTGTGTATGTGTCGTCATCGTCGTCGTCGACGTCGCCGTAGTCGCTCGTGCGATCCAGTGGATCAATTCTTTTCTGTGCTTAAATGATTAGTGTTCGTTGAACAAACAAAATAAAAAAGCTTTCATTTTCTTATAACTAATTTTTTCATTTGTTTTCATTTTTATTTTGGTGTGTAGAGACGAACAAGAGGAAACGTGATATATCATCGAGGCCGATTAGAAGCTGTAATTATCTTGGTGAATAGTTGAAGATGCAAAGTGTGTATCACAGTGCAACGATAGGAGCAACAATATCAACAAATGTGTTGACAAAACGTGGAATAGTTATCTAAAAATAAAAAAGTTAGTAATGTATATATAATAAATATTTAAATATATTTATTGTAAAAGAAAAAACCAAAGTAAATATGATTTTGGTGGATATAATAAATTATGCAAATCGCTGCTAGTCGAAAACGAATGAGTGATTGTTGCAAATCAGTGTTATGCGGTGCCAAAGCGCCGAAAACGACGACGAAGACGAAGAAGGTGACGACGAGGAGAAAAAAAGAAGTAATAAAAAGAAAAATAACATCAAGAACGAGAACGAGAAGGAGAATAAGACGAGAAGATAAAGTGATTGTAGAGCAACAGTTGAATATTTTCCTGTATTCATCGTGAAAAGTTTTTTCTTCATAGCTCACACACAAAATATTCTCTCGTATGTTTTTGGGATTGTTTGAAGAGATTGAGAGGGTGAAATAAATATATAAGTGATTTTAACACGGTGTAGATAAAGAAAAAAAACAGTGAAAGAGAGTGGGGTGCAAAGAGAATTCGAGAAAAAAAGAAAATCGAATAATAATAATAAAAAGAAACTGAGGAGAATATCGTATGTTGGGGAAGCGAGAGAAGTGAGGCAGAGTTTAGTTCGTTGGATGAAAGCGTCACACGCTATTTCGAGTGCACGACCGTGGCCCAGCGACGGTACAACGCTCTTCCTCGCCGGCAAATAGTCGTATACGTGGTGTAGAAGATCGCCGTATATTGCCGCCACCGCCTCCCCCTCTCTTCTCATCGTCATCTCCCGTTCCTGAGTTTCAACATTTCATTCGCCACCGGCGTCTGTGTGTGTAAATACGCGAGTGAATGTGTATTTAAAACACTACGAAACTTTCTTAAACACGTTATATCTCTCGCACGTGAAACAAACAAACAAAATTAATTTTAATACAAAAAAAAAGGAAGGAGAACTGTTAATTTGTATATTTGTTTTTTGATATCGCGTTGGTTCTTCCTCTTCTTCTTGGAATTAATTATCATTACCACGTGGCAAAGTTAAAACGTACTGGCCCCCAAATGCGTAAGTGGATTATCGTGTTTCATGTTCATGTTCTGGAGCAAACGGACGGTATTAACTAGACGTCTGCTAAAGGCCAAGGTACGCCGAGAGTATGAAACCGAGTGTGAGACTCAAGAGGATACATCGACGACACGCAACAATAACGCAACTAGCGGATTATCATCATCATCATCAGCAGCAGCAGCAGCAACAGCAGCAGTAGCAACTCCAATTTATTCTCATAACTCAGGTGGATCAACGACAACAATTGTCACCACCACGGTAGCAGGAGCATCAACACAATCAGCACAAGTTGATTCACAAATTGTCACAAATCAAAAGCAAAATAAACGTTCAGCTACAATAACCACGAGTACTAATAATAATACTAAGACTGCCACTGGCAACAGTGGTGCCAGTGAGAATAATACAAAAAGTGGACGAGGTTGTGCAAAATTACATCACGTCTGTTGCGCTGGCGCCGATTCTCAAGACGATCGTGACGACGATTACGACGATTATACTGACAACGAACTAAATTGTAATAATATTGATGATTATAACGAATTATCATCGGATAAACGTATTGCAAGGTGTAAAGAGTTGTTGAAATCGTTGAAAGAAAATCAATTGGAGATGTTGCTAACGACCATTGAGAGTTATGGCGCCGATCTTGGATCGTGCGTGCTCGTTGCCAAAAAAACAATTAACGCACGACAAGATAACAATATAACACCAAATATTAATGATCAACAGGATCATTATCGACGTCATCGTTATTCACAACGTAGTATACGTCTTTATCAACATCATTTTCGTCATCGGCATACAAATCATTTTAATCGACATAGATCACGTTGTCGATATTGTGAGCTACGCCACGGTGATGAAAATGAAATTGTTGATGAGTCTACAAATCAAATTGAAGACAAACGATTGTCTATTGTCAATGATAATACGACAACATCAATGAGGAATGCCAAGTGTAGCACATCAGCACCCGCACATTTATTATCATGTCAAATGTGGCGATGGCCCGATCTTATTCATCCATCAGAATTGAAAAAATTGCCAGTTTGTCATTCCACTAAGGATCCATCATTTGTCTGCTGCAATCCGTATCATTGGAGTCGGCTTTGTAGACCTGGTAAGAATTGTATTCAATTCATGTCTATATATGTAATATAAAATATATATATATACATTAGGGCACAAATTTGCGACAGTTGTTTTTAGTTGTCCAGACGAATAACGACGAGACAGAGACACTGGCGCCAGTGTCTTGCTTATTTTACGTAACGCCCCGTTCCGTTTAAAGTCTCTGTCTGTCTGTATGTCTGTCTGTTCATCTCTCTTGCACTACTCACGCCACATTATAACCATTTATAAATTATATACATGTATGGAAGTATGTATGGATGAATGTGTAGAGTTTCGATATTGTGTTGCAAGTAAATTTTATGGAGTCATTTATCAAGTCATTGTTAGATTTATTTGTCTTCGACGTGTTGAGGGAACGGTTGTAAAATTTTTAAATATTTACCATTTAGTTCGAACTATTTAGACACGGTCAAATCGACTTTTGAGTATGTATATGTGAATGTAGATGCCTATGTTTATATTATAACGTATTTAAAAGTATATGTAACCCACAAGTAGTCAATATGACCTGTGCCCAGTTATTGAAGGTCCATAACTTTTATTATTCTTATTTATCTAGTTGGGACATTGTCCGAATTATTTAATATTTGTAATGAGGTTATGTCAATTGAAATTATCGAGAAAATCGACGGATTAGAAAGAATAATTGTGGGTATCAGTTTTTTAATGAAATTTTAATTGTCTGTTGCATTCTTCAACAATCACCGCTAATTCTGATTTCAATTATGGATTTGATTATAAAAATTTGCGAATTATGTTCTAGTTGGATTATTCAGACAATTTTATTCTCATTTTATATTTGCTTGAAGGTATTCATGATAACTTATATTATATTACTACACGACATTTTTTCTCACGTAAAATTTAATCATTCAGATCGATATTATCATGAAACAGTTGTAGATAAGAAGAAAAATATTCTACTAAACTTGTAAATATCTACATGTTGAAATGGATTCTCATGATTCGTAGAATATTAGAAATTGCATTAGTAATCGATGAAAATATTCTAACAATTAATTTATAGATAATAACACAATGAAATATAGCATCAATTGAATATTATCAACAATAATGATACACAATCAATAAAATATAGAATAAATGGATGAACACAAGCTCAGATCATCAAATTTTCAAATTAACTAACAGGCATATTTCGCATAACCCTATAAAGATCAAAGTGAATGATAAATGATATTGAAAAGACCTTGAAGTGGGCACTGCCCTATGGACAGGCTGGTAAACCAAATGAGCCAGCTGTAAAATTAGTGAATTATAGTCATAATAATTTTGTACTTCTTGGGCATCACAGATTTTATGAATACAAAAGTAATTACCAGTAGAATTGGGAAGGGCAAACAGTAAATATATTGTCATTGCAGATTGGGCAAGTCCCAATAGAACAAAAGAACAAGATCGGTGTCTGGAAGGTTTATGGGGACATGGAAAAACTCGTCATTTATGTTTGTCATTGTCGTCTTTCTCTGTTGTCGGGTGGATTGTGGGTGGAATGGAAAGGGGTATACATTGTGGCGACTGGGGAATATGTATTGGAAAAAGAAAAGGGAAAGGCAAAGTAATGGAGAATGTGTTTAAGTGAAAGAAAGACAGTGAGAGAAATAAATTGTGTGTGTGGATGTATGATAGTGGTGGATGAAGAGAACGAATAGTGACTCGTTGGCGTCGACGATCGACGTCGAACGACCGGCACAGGAGGACAGCGGCGCGGCAGGCCAAGCACGCGGTGAGGTATAAGAGGGGAAATGCTGCCGCCGCCGTTGCTGCCGACGCCGCGTGTCATTGCTGGCGCCAGCTAATTGTCGAGGCCAGCCAGCCGGCGCTAGCGCCGAGGATACCGGCTCTCTCGGTGACGACGCGACCCAAACTTGAACGACTATTTATTTATATTTATTTATTTATTTATTCAATTATATTTGAAATTATAATTTCATTTTTTTTCATTCTAAATTTTAATTATGCATTTTTTTACTACTTTGCATTGATAATTAATGTTAATGAAATGGCTGTGATGTTAATATTGTATGTTTAGCTGTTGTTGCATTATTTATTTATCTATTTATTTTATTGGTTTTTTCTTCTTTTTTCAGAGTCACCGCCACCCCCGTATTGTCTTATACCAGCGGAGAGAGGTGCGATGAATCGCGAAGGTAAGCAGTTTTTGATGCGGCGCCTAGTCGTCGTGGATTCTCCCGCGAGCGGCTATTATTACACGTACACGCCGGTGTGGGCTCGCAGTACCATGCGTATATATATATATATATATATATGTATGTATATATATATTTGTGGATATGTATAGATATATATTTGTCTTGACGCTCGTTTTATACAGAGACGCCGCGCTGCGTGTGGCGTATGTATATATGTATATAAAGAGTGTAGATGTATACGCGGATCGCGCGTTCAGCGGGGGGTCAAGCTTTTGTAAACGTAGTTTGAACGGAATGCAAAATAAACGATGAGCGGCGGAAAAAAAAAATAGGGGAATGAAAGGATAAACAAATGAGAATAAAAAATTACACTCAGGGTTGTGTGTATGTTTAGATGAAGATACGGAAAATAATAAAGAGATGGGATATAGTGAATAATATTGAAATGTCGAAGATAAAAATACTGGACGATGGTGAAATCGGTTGGATAGAATTAGGATCGAAGGATATAAAGGGAGACGAAATATTTCATTCTTCAACTTTGTTTGTTTCGGGAATTTCAACGGTTGGAGAGAAAGACTGAGAATGAATTTGTTGAGTTCTTTCTTTCATGGGGATTCGAATTCATGGAAATGAGACGCTAAATAGTTTTTAGATATGTTGAGGATATGATTGAAATTTGGGATGGAAACGATGACATTATGGGATTATACTTTGATGAGTTTATATACTTTTTTTATTTTTTGTTTGTTAAGTTTAACTGGGTGGGAATTGTAATTTTTTTAATGGATAGTTATTGATGAGAAAGATCAGTTTAAATTTAGAAATAAAATTCTAGCAATGGTATAAGATATTATTGTATAATGATGTTTACATTTGGTATAGGACAGTTTTAATTCTACAATTGATCTTTTTTTTTGTATTTTCATTTTATTTGTACTTTATAATATACGAGATATTTTTATCTTCAATATTTCGGTATCACATTTACTATATTTGTTTTCTTGACAGTTTTTTTTTTATTGGTGTATATTCTTAGACGGAATATGATTAATAAGAATAAAGAAGTATTTTTATATTTTCGTCTTTACTTCAATAGCAAGGACGAATATCAAAATTAAATTTGAAAATAAATGGAACCTTTTTTTGGTTATGTATTCACAGATAATGTACATTTGTTGGAATTGATGATTGAAATGTTTAAATTTTGATTCAATTGAGAAATTGATGAAAATATTTTGTTCACTTATTTGTGCAATGACCAAACTCTGATCGGGTTTCATTTTAAATTGAGTTTTTTTAAGCGACAACAATTGCAATGTAAACAAAAGAATTAACCAATTAGTATTATTTTTGCGTGAGATTATTCGCAGTTACTGCCGTAATGGTATAGAATACTCCATGGTTATTTGTTTCATGGTGTTTTTAACAAAAAAAATAAATATTAATTGAAAATTAGAATCTCAACGAACTTGTTAGACTTTTAAAAAATAATGGTCTACTAATTAGAGAACATTTTCTAGCATTTTTTCCATTCCTTTATTCTTTTTTTCTTTGAATCGACCTCCCTGCCGTTGTGACTCACATCACGAGAACGGAATTCTCCATGGAGACTTGTGACTTTCCAGTCTCATAATATTATCATTAAAAAATTAAATTCAATAAATTTTGTCTACAGCTCCGTCAAAATAAAATACAGAATTAATGTCTTTTTATTTATTCGTTTATTGCACAATCATTTTACAAAAGAAAAATGCAAAACGAAAAAAATGGTCAATTCATTCGAGGTCGTCACCTTGATTGTATTCTCTCGTCAATTGAATTGAATTCAATTGTTCATTTCATTTCACATTTTAGTCTCTGTTATACAATTGTTTTTCTTTATCCTTTTTCCAGCTTCGAGTTGTGCCATTCAATTGAGTCAAGCAGATTCTCGACGTTGTGGGAATGCCGCCGCGCCCTCGCGACTTCCGGAATCGCTCACCACCGACGGAGAAGGTAAGAAGCACTAAACGCATACACACACAAACACTAACACACATTCTTGACCTTTGAGACAAAAGAGATTCCACAACTTGAAATCATTTTTTTTCTTTCCTATTCCTAAACTTTTATTTTTCTGTTTTCCTTTTCTTCTCCCTTTTTTTTTTTCGTGGTATAAGAGACATTCTTTCACATCGACCATGTAGACCTGTTTCTCGGTTTCACTGTTAGGTCTACTGGTCCCTCAATATATATATAAACACACACATTTATGTATACATATATATATATATTCATTCTTTCTATCCTTTTTTTTTCTCTGTCCCCTTTGCTGTGTACCCCGCCATGTATACTCCTTTGCCCCTGATGCCGCCCTTCTATTTTCGTCTCTTTGAATAACGTGCAATAGTCGATATCGTGTGGCAGTTGGATCCAACTGGCTGGCGCCGGGCGTGCACGATTGAAATTTACTCAATTCAGTTGCGTCTGGGAGGTTTGAAAGAGAAAAAAAGCGTTGAAAAAAATTAAATAAATAAATAAATAATAATAATGAAAAAAATGGTTGAAAGGTGGTGTGGAGTGACCAAACACACACAGTATGTACATAAATGAAAGACGACGCAACAGAGGCTCGAGGAAATGGAGGGCAGGCTTGCCTGGCGCCAGACAGCTGCCGCATGCGTCTCGTCGGTATCCCCGCGACCTCGCCTGTGTTTGCCTTCTCCTTCGTTCATTCTTTTTTATATGTCTATCTCACTCATCATCTTTATCTCACTTGTATTACTTCTTTCTCTTTTACTCAATCTTAGTATTCCTTTGGATTTTTGGTTATTGTATGTCGTCTTTCACTTTTATTCCATTCATTTTTCGTGCAAATGTTTGAAATGGAATATCAGTGATTTCATTGAATTTAATAATGAAATTAAAATTCCGTAGAGAGATTACACATTTGAATGAGATTTAATTTTTATTTTATTATTTGTATTTGAGAAGGGAAATTATTGAAGTGACAAAGAACAGGTGATGAACGATTTACAATGTAGTGTGACAACGAGACAAAGCAGAGGGGCAAAAGATTTTTTAATTATTGAGTGGATAGTGGTGGTCGATTGTCTGTCTAGACTTGATGTATAATCTTTTGAAGATTGCATTCTTCATTTTGACCGAATTGTTTGAGATTAGAGGGATGTTGACGGGGAGGGCTGATAGTGTTATTGCATGATAATTTTTTATATTGTGAGATTTTTATTTGATGAATGGGATTATTTATTCGTTGATTATCTTTATGAATTTTTTCTAATTTTAATTTAATGTTAATCGTATCTGTCGTACTTGGCGCCGAATGTTTTTTTACTACTTGAAGAATGTTGGTTTTATCATTTTTAAATTGACGTTCGTTATTGATTAGTGATTATTATATTTATTCGGTAAAAAAAAAAAGAATCATTTCAGAATTGATATTCTCATAACATTTTCATCTTTTTTTCTTTTTTTTGTTGCTCTTTTCCTCTTTGCGATAATGAAAATAAATTATTAGGAATGTGTTTGGGAAACGTTGAAGAGAATTGGCATCGAATCGATAACATCTGCTAATGCTACATGTTTTTCTGGTGACTATAAGAATACTTTGGGTATACATCCGCTGCAGAACCAATGAAAATTTATCATTATATTCTGCTGAGTGTAGTCAAGACACAGCGATAAAAATTTCCTGTTGCCGCTTGAATATCTGAATTTTTTTATTTTGCAAAAATTTACTTCTAGAACGTTTTAAGACTAAGTGATTTTCAGATATTTACAATCGTAGGACAAGAAAAATAAATATCAATTTTTCTACTTTCTTTAACTGCACTTACAAACATTTTGCATTCATAATTTATGTGACGATAATGCTCAGTTCTGAATAAATTCAATAATTGTATAGCTATAAGATAGAGAAGCCAAATCTTCATTGATTTATAAAATTCTAGTTTGTATTATGAATAATCTTAATCTGAATTGAACAAAAGTACTTTGAACTTGATCGAATTGTTAATTTTCAAGATATCATATCAACTAGCGCATTGAAAATGAGTTTGAGCAAACCATAATGAATAAAAAAATTTTATGGGCTTCTGTTGACCTTCGTATGCTTGAAAATAAATTTCAACAACACCCATGTTTTTCAATTTGTCAGAGAGGTTATGTCATATATATACTTTAGAATGATCACATCAAAATAAAATATCAAAAAGAAGAAAGAAAAATATCTGTTTTTCTACTCCCTGAAACATGAGAATAGTCCCATGAAATCCAGGACCAAAGGGCGTTTTAAAGCAGCAAATGAAGCGTATAAGAATAGTGGATATGAAGAATGGGAAAAGTGCATGGGGGAAAATGAAATGGTACGAGATAAATCTAGCTTAGAAGGGAATGAGAATGGGTAATAGAATGAAGAAGAGAGAGATAGAGTAGGGAAGAGGAAACCACGCGCGCTTGAATTCATCATCAAAAGTTGTATGAATGGTGTCTGTGTGTCGTGGAGGTGGACAGACTGCAACAGGTCGCCGGCGTACATCAACCGCCGTTAGGGCGCAAGCGCACATTTTCCATTAACCGTGTCCATACATTATTCTACGAAAACTTTTTAGCTTTTTTTCTCTTCATCTCTATTATGGACACACGAGACATATTCAATGACAGTATGATGACCTGAAGAAAAATTTCTGTGTTTTTTTTTCTCTTTCATTCTTTCAAAGATTATCTCTGAAATGGTTGGGAAGTAGAAAAGCGAATGAAGATCCAATGGCTTTGTTATATTTGTGAAAAACATTCCGACGTAAATCTCTTTAAAATTATTGAAAGTTGTTGAAGTTATGGGGATATTAAAACTTGGGTCTATTGAAAAAAAATTGCTTTCTTGCAGACAATCGTAATTGAGTGTTTGAACTAAAAGAAAAATATTTATTTAAAGTAAAAAAAATAAATCCAAGTTCAGTCATGTTAAATTTAATTTTTCCAATAAAATTCTTTAAGAAATATTCAAAAGTGAATTGAAGAATAATCACAATGAAGTTTTCATTCTATATATATCGTATCTTCGAATCCAAAAAATAATTCAATTGTCACTGTTATGTCAACAAAAATAGCACTTGACGAATATAACAAACTGTTTAGTCACTATTTCAAGCTGAAAAATCTCTTTAAACTAATAATAACTCGAAAGAGGTTTAATAAAGTACAGCAAACAAAATATCTATCAATGGTAACTCAGAATTCACATTCCATTAAATCAACTCCATTTTTTATTTAAATCTCTTCATAATTTCATAATATTCCTCTACCCCATATCGATTTTCAATTATCGTTATTAATTACTTCTAATTATAATCCCAAGTTCACCAATAGCCCTTACACAATAACCCTGAAAAATTCTTCGCAGAATGCCACTAACAAAAGAAAAAAAGAAAAGTATTCTCAAACTCTAAAATTTGTGAAAATAAATCCCGAAATTGTTTTTTTTTTTTCTCCATTCTCTCAATTGTCACATCTATTTATCTTCTTTCACTTTCAGTTTTCCCGGAAAACTAAACCATATATATTCCTCCAAATTGCATACAGATATATACATATTGGATGCGCATAGCATGCAACCATAAATTTATTGCACCCTAACGTCTTCTTTTTTTTTCACCTCGCTCTCTTTCTCATTCTCTCTCACCACACTCATTCTCTCCCTGTCTCATTCTCTCTCAACTTGCGGATATTTATTTGCGACATAAAATATTTTTGCGCTCGTTGTCGCTGCGGCATCTTGCACGTATTTATGTGCGGTATTATTTTGGTCGAACGTTCGGGTGTTGTGCGCCGTGGCGACGAGAGCGGACGCGGGAGAGAGCACGCGCGCAAGCGAACGCTATATACTCAAAACGTTTGCTGTTAATCCAGCGCCAAAGAGGAATGTGTCCTGGCGCCATCGTTGTCGTTCTCAATGTGTGTGTTCAGACGCACTCGAGTTATGACGCTTCTCTAGTACATATATATCCATATATATTTATACATACAATATCGCATACAAATCTATAGTTGAATATACATATAACCGTTGCGACTGTATTGCAAAGTAATATATATATATAGATATTTTGCGCGCAACTAAAAATATTTCTTCAACTTTCCGCGCTGTTTCATTTCCTATTTTTCATACTTGATCAAAGCAAATGTATTATCAATAATAAATGAACAACGGCTGCATAATTAATTTCAAATCATTGCAATATATATATATATATATATATATATATACAATTATATGAAGATATGAAAAAAAAAGTAAAATAATAAAACAAATGAGTGTCTTGGCTACTCCTTTCTATCGTACATTGACGTGCATATTGGACGGGTGGAATATCGTAGGCGCTGCCACTGAAAGCGCTTGGTCGGTTGGCTTGGCTGGTAGCCTCGGGCCTCAACAGACGTAAGCGGTTTATGTATCTATGTGTGTGTGTGCAACCAAGAGAAAGAAATATACAGTATACATGTATAGAATGAAGTGAGTGAGAACGTGTGAAGGGAAAAAATGAAGGAACGAGCGAGAGGTTCGACGGCGCCTGGTATGTGGCGCCTCCACTGGCGTCGAATCATCTTTTACTTGGTGGCGTCGACACCCATGTGGTTGTATATCTAAACGAATGTGCGTAGACTCGCGCCGTCAATGACATCAATGCACTATATATATATATATATGTACTCTCTCTTGTACAATGGCCGTTTGCGATTCGATCCGGTCTCTATGGCGTATACACATAAAATCACGTATACATACGTATGATAACGTGGTGCGGGTCGTTGGCGATAAGACAGTGTCGAGTTTTTTAGCTTGGCCTATTACCTCTGTTGTGCGCGCGCGCTCGTTCAGAAACGACGATGGCGCTACGGCGTTTAATGCGAGAGAAGGCGGTACCGCAAGCGAACGTGCGAGCGAGCGAGTGCAGAAAGGCCGTTCGAAGGACAGAGGTCACCTGTGTCGTGCGCGAGAGAGAGTTAGTTCTCCATATACGCAAGTCGAGTATGTGGAGAATTATGTATATGTATAGGCGAGTAGAGAGAATGAGCGAGAAGGAAATAGACAAATAGATAAAGATAAATCTTGGTTTTTATTTGACTAACACATGCACCAAATAGCTAGCGAAAATATCGACGTGATATATTATTTTTTTAAATTTATTTTGTTTGTTTCTCTGCAATAATTTGAATAAAAAAATTGGAATGTTAGTATTTTGAATTTATTGATATTGTGTAGGTATTATTGTGGAAATTTATGATAATTTTCAATGAGGCAGAACAACAGTCATGTAATGCTGTTAATTTCCATTTATTCATTTTATTTTTTATATTCTTTTTAACGTGGTAAAACTGGGTATATGTTTGACATTAGGATAGAATTGTTTAGTATTCATAATAAAGCTTGATGGTAATAGTTGACTCATAATTATTGAACTAGTGAAGAATAATTATACAGAAGGATAAGCGATTGTAAATGATGTGACGATAATGATAGAGTGAAGATGATGGAGCATGTGAAGTGTTTAAAGAATAAATGAGAGAATGATGAAATTCGACAAAATCAATGTTTGAGAAATGGATTTTTGTATTTTATACTTCTCATATTCTTTCTTCAGATATGCAACAGTTTTATGTGCGAATAGAAACGTGGGAGCAGATACAAGTAAATAAATGGAAGGTCTTAGTTCTATCGTGCAGGATCGTATTTCATTGGTGTGTTAGAAGGGCACTATGAAATTATCAAAAATGGTTAAAATATTAGAAAATTTTTTTGACTATTTTTATTTAACGATATACTGATAAATCTACAGATGTTACACATTTTTACAAACATCGTTAGATAAATATAAAACAAGCACTCAAAATTATGAATGGTTGCCTTGATTTACCAGTATTTTCTGGATCTATAAGTTCTCTTCAATTCCATCCAATCAACTGACTAATAAAAACCCTCAATCTTTAATTTCAAATCAGTTTAACTGTTATATAAATATAACAAATAATATATCTAATTCTGTAAACTTAAAAAAGCCCAAAATAATTTTTTCAATCTCTTTCCCACTAATCATTAACGAAAATATTCAATAAACCGATTTGAATATTTATTTTTCCCATTGTAGAATAAATATTAATTCAAGAAATATTATTTCAAACATTGAAATTTATTTCCAATCTTTCGTCTGGTGATAAAAATAAAAACTACCTCAAAGTGAATAAAATAAAATGAAAAACAAATAACATAAAATAAGGAGAAGAAAGAAATAAAAAATAGATGTGAGAGAATAAAATTGAGAGGGAAGAAGTTGAAGACGAAACAAAAAAAAAGAAAAAAAAGAAAAAATAAAGATTGTAGCGCGCGCGATCTCGTTGTTATTGTTTCATCGCCGTTTACTCTGTACTCTCTGCCATATCAGTTATATGGAGATGCTTGTGCATGCACAAATATATATCCAAGGTTGACTACACTTAACATGGCTTATCTAACCTAAGGGTGCTTGACCCAAGTGTAAACTCTCTTTATAGCAAACATATAAATATATATCTATCGGTTGTTTTACATGATGCATTTGCACGCGGTCATATCTATTCTGTCCAAAATACAAATTTGTTTAGTGGAATAATGTAGGAGGTAGACGGGGAGAGTAAACGAAGAGGACGGCGCCAATATGCTACCGATGCCGCGCCAGCAACATGTTCAAAGTCGTCCTTGCGCGCACTAACACGGCGACTACTCCAACGAATGCGCGATGACGTAATCGTCACGATAGCCCGCAATCTTGGCGCCGTGTTAAACTCGTAATATCTATTTTTATCTCATGGAAGCACAGCAACTACGGTTAAATGCTTGCGCCTCTTGTGTATACACACACACATACACATACATATGTATGGTGATCGGATAAACCGTTTTGATAATATGGCTTTATGTGTACCTGGTTATATGCAAGAATAGAAAAGAGGAGAAGTAGTAGTACAAACATTGCTGGAGACTATTCCGAAATTCGATGCTCTGGCGTGTATGAAAATTTCAAAAGTTTCCCTTCAGGCGCTCATGTATATTTTGCTGTATACGTTCTATATGTAGCTATAACGATAATAGTTGTAATAATGATGATGGTGATGATGATAATGATGATGATGATGATAATGTGTATCGGTAAAGGGAATGAAGGGCGAGTGTGTGGTATATAAAATACACTGTTCTTGTGTCGTATGTGTGCAACGGCCCCAGCCGTATGCAATTTGCGTGATCCGCGTAGGTTGTTAGGCCGCCGCCACTCGGTCGAGCATTATAATTTTCGCGGCGAGACGAGCAGTTTTTCTATACGTTGGTTGTTGGGCGGACGCACGGGGGACAAGAGAGAGTAAAAGAGAGAAAGAGAGAGGAGCGATGGTGATGCGGGATTGCGGCAGGATGAAAACGATGAGATGATTGCCGTAGTCCATGATGACGGTGGTAGAACGGGTCGAGTTTGAACCGTGGGCCGGTACACGCTTGTAGCTGTATGCTCGCAGTGGCCCAAGCCAGACAGGCTACTTCTTTACTTTTTCTCTCTTCTTCTCTTTTCTGATTTTTTTTTTCTTTTTTTTCTTTACCACAACTACCACCATCATCCTGCACCACTAACTCCGTTCCTTCTTTATTTTCTACTCCCTGTGTAACCTTCGAATTTTAATCTGCGTAAAATTTTTTTTATTCCCTGTTTTTGTGTTTGAGAAATGTTTTTTTAGCTTTCATGTACAATTTATATGTATTTTTTTCTCTTTCATAACATGCATTTGGGAAATTTTTTATTTACTTGGGGAAAAAGATAATTCATATATTAGTATTCATGTCGGATATTAAATTGTCTTTTTTCTTTTGTTTATTTATGAATTATAACTTTTACTTTTTCTATTTTTTTTTTGTTGTTGAAACGAAAATTATTTATGAATGACAACAAAAATTGTTTCTCTATTTTTTTTTTTATCTATGAGTTGATTTTCTGTTTGTTTATTCTATTATTTCCATACCATGCATTTGAAAAATTCGTACCTCTATTTATCTATGGTAAAAAGAAATAGATATATATTAGTGATGGAAGAAGGAAATGTGAGAAAAAAGAACATTCATGAAAAATGGAAGAAAAAAACATTTCAATGCAGCTCATTTGTGAAGTGACAAATTGTTTCTCATCTTGTTTCATGCAAAAATCTTATTTTGTTTTTTCTCCATACAACCAAGTCAAAAAAATTTCCATCCATTGGAAAAAACTCAACATTTCCATACTTCTGAAAAAAAAACCTCTTCTTCTTCTACTTTTTCTTCATAATGATTCATACTCTTTTTTTTCCATACCTAATATTTAGAAGAAATATCCATTCATCCAATGAAGAAACAAAAAAAAAATGAAACAACATCACCATTTATATCTACGATAAAACAAACAAAAAAAAAAGAGACAAAAAATTAATTCCTTTATTTTTTCTTCTTATTATTACAGATCGTAATAATTTAAATCGTAAAGAGTGGTGTACGTTGGCGTATTGGGAACATGGTGGACGAGTTGGTCGACTTTATCCCGTCGAAGCATCAACAATAAGTGTCTTTGACTCAATTCATGATGGTGATGGACTGTGTTTAGCAAGTCTTGCTGAGAATCACGGCTCTTCCGCCGCTGTTCGAAGGACGCGCAGTAAAATTGGTCTAGGTAAGTGTGTCTGTACATATGTACACATATATTATAAAATATCGACATGGATACACATGAAAAGATAATACTTATATACAACTTGTAAAACCGGGTTGTATTTTCACCTGAAGCAAAATATGCTAATAATTATTTGTTGCTTGCGTGCAATGTTTTCAGGTTTAATGTTGAGCCAAGAAGATGATGGTGTATGGGCATACAACAGATCGGGCTGTCCAATATTTGTTAATTCACCAACATTGGATGATCCTGAATCACGTACACTCTTGGTTTATCGTGTACCACCAGGATTTTGTCTGAATATATATGATCGAGCCAAATGTCCATTGTCACGTTTCACATATGGTGAATCGCCATCAACTGGTCCAGTCGATGCCAATTCAGTAAGAATAAGCTTCGCCAAGGGCTGGGGTCCAAAGTACTCAAGACAAGAAATAACATCTTGTCCATGTTGGTTGGAAGTGTTGCTTGCACCATGCAGGTGATCCTCCTGTCTTTACGTCATCACGCAACGTCGATGCCGAACGTGCCTTCCCCCCTCATCGAAAGAGAGAGATTGAGAGAGTGATAGAATAATACAAAGTGAAGAGGAGAGAGAAACAAAAAAATGGAATTGCTTTAAAAACGACATAGACGTCATTTGCATTATATGCGCTCTTGTGCAAATGGATAAAATGTTTTTTAACTTTAAAATAAAATATGCGAAAACAAAAGAATAAACAAATATAAACAATGACGTAAAACTCGGCCTATGCCTCTTTCGCATTTCAGTAATCAGCCAGTTGAAATGTCTGTTTTACTTTTTGTTTTTACTTCAAGCAAACAAACAAATAGTGATGTTCTTTTGTGAATCAATTGGTCAGTTATGCTTGTTTATATTTATATATTATATTATATATATATTATATATGCGGAGCAATCAATTCTCAGCCATTCGAAACGTTGCTGCTGTTGCTATTGTTATTGTTGGGATTATAATTTTAAATTGAGTTCCTTCATAGGCCGCGGGCGCACGCGCCCCTTGAATGCTTATAAAGCGTACTTCGAATTGTGATCCATTCGTTCTTTTTTTTTTTTTTGGTTAAATTATTTTCTTCTTTATGCGTGAAGATGAAACGTTGAGATGGAAAAAAATTTTAAGCATAAACAGGGAAATCGTACACACAAACGCAGCCGGATTAAAATTAAATTAAGAGACGTGTAAAACACGACGAAAACATGAATTTGTAATTAATAATAGTTAATAGATATCGATAAATATTGAATAATAATAATTATTATAATGATGATAACAATAGTAATAGTAATAATAATAAATAATAATAATGATAAATATGAATAGTAATAATAATTATGAAAAATGATAAATAACGTGCACACGAACAATGAACGGTTTGTGTGCGTACATCGTGCTTTTGCCGTTCGTTTATTTATTAAGATTTTGTAGCTACGATGAAGAGAGAAAACGTAAGAAAAAAAAATAACTGGAAAAAAATATCCGTTTGTAAATAAAGTTATTTATACTACATATATAAATGCCAATAAACGCGACGCTAATTTACCATATACGTGAACGATTGGTTGAAGAGAGTGTGTGGAAAAAAGAACGAGAGGGAGTGAGAAAGATAGAGAGTGAGTGCAATCGTATTTGATTGGTATATGACCTCATTATTTCATTTTTATTACTTTTTTTCTTCCTTTTTTCAAATCATCTCCGAGTATTGGATTATGGAAGATGCGCGACTGCTTTCGTTATGTACACACATTGTTGTATCATATATAAATATATATAAATGCATGCGCGATGCATGTGTGGTTTACGCTTCCGTGAGAGAAAACAATGAAAATAAATAATAATAAATAAATGAATTCACACAACTGACTGTTGAGTTGCGTCACCGTGCCATCACTTTAACAATAAATAAATGTAGGAATTTAAGTATGAAACTTTTTGGACAGTCCTCGAGTCTATTTTGGAGGACAATATTTTTTGTTTGAATTAGACGTGTGTTGTATTCAGTGTTGGTGAGCCGCAGATATGTCTAGTTTAGAGTTTTAGATCGAAGTTTATCTATGAAATCTGTTATTCTCCGTTCCAAGTTCTGCTTGATGATTCTACTTACTGAGATTTGGAATAAGTACATTTGATGAGGATTGTTTTCTTGGTTGATCGAATCATAAAACTTATTTCTTTGCGAACTGTTCAATAGTTTGAGTTGAAGTCATCTTTGAAACGACTGAAAATAGATGAAAGTTATGCTATGGATAATTTTCATAGTCTTGTAAACAAAAGTGAGCTTTGGAGCTTGAAGATGTCCCAACTATTATTTTAAATAATTGATATTCGGCGATCATCATGAAATTCCAATTGAATAAAACAAAACGGGAAGAAGCATGAAATATTTTTTTTAATATCCAACGTTTTGGTTTATAATAATTAAAATTGATTTGGAAATTGATATTTTTAAATTTCGTCACAGATATGCTGACGAATTCAACTGAAACATTTTGATAATTCTGGAACCGAAATTTGTTGGATTGGTCTTGAAAATAGTGAACTGGTATATTGAAATTTTCAATAATCAATAATTATCACACTCTTGGAATGTACACTACACTCATGACGCAACGTGTTAATTGTTCCATCTTTTTGTTAGAGCATTAATTAATTCACTGAATAAAAAAATAAGACTGTATATATTTACACATTCATCCATAGATACGAACAAACAGAGACTCACGCAATACACACGTCGATGTAAATTGTCCCGATGGAATATACAAACGGCAGTTTCCAGTATCAAATGAATAAAAACTGAAAAAGAAAAAAAAGTAACAAACAAAAATAGAAAAACAAAAAGTAATATTTAGCGTAGGAAAATGCCTCTGTGAAACATTGTGCCTTCTATAAAATTGATGATGGATCATCAAATTAGTCGGTTATATTAAAATTGACGCATTGTGACGCAACTAACTGATATATGCATTTGATCAGGCAGAAACATAAGGGGAGGGAAAATTAACGAATATTACAAACAAAAATGTTTACCCGTCCCGAATGGCGTAAAATTTTTCTTAGTAAATTCGATCTAATATTGACCGCATAAATTTTTCAATACCCCCTGCAATTTTATTCTACACATATGAATATAAAAAACTCACTGTCGAAAAAGAGAGAAAAAGGAATAGAAAAATAAAATTCATCCCTCCGTCCTCATTGAAAATCCATTCAATGGACAAAATAAATTATAATGATGCCTTGATTTTTTATACGTACTAAATATGACATTGAAATATTGCAATAAATTACTATTTGTCGATTATATCTATATATTAATAGGTATAACTAAATTCAGAGAATATACATATGTATATACATAAATTCTTGTTCGTCCGAGTAGCGAAAAGAGAAAAATTGAAATATGAACAGAAAGAAAAATATTTGACGGCAAAATTTATGCATTGTAAATGTATATGAAAGAAGGCAGAAAACGCTTTTGTATAATAATACATTTTATTAATATATTAACACCAATGCTGTTATTTTTATTGTCTTTATTATTGCTATTACTATTTATTGCTATTACTATTACTATTATTATGATTATTATTATTATCATTGAACAATTTATTAATATTATTGCAATTAAACACATAATACAAAATATTATAGTAAATTGATACAAATGTATATTGTAATACATATTATCACCATTAACTTGATCGTTATTCAATAATTGCGATATTTCGAATCGAAAAATTGGTGATAAATAATTGAAAAAGCAATAGCTAATATTTTGGAAGAACAATTAAATTATGAGCTAACAAAAATTTAATTGCGGACATGTTTCGTTCTCTTTTTCATTCTTATTTGATAACCGATTATATAAATGTGAATGTTTTTTTTTCACATATGTGTAATGATATACAGTAGGAATGTTATTTTCGATAAATTTCTTTTTAAATCAGCGACGAGGACTGAGGCGCGTGTAATGTACGTATTATTTATGGATGATGGAATTTTTATTCGCCTTGTTTTTTTTTTTGTAATTTTGGCTGAAATTGTATTTGTATAATGTCAAATGAGTTTGACTTGAACTATATCTCGATGATTTTTATGAGAAAAGAAAATCAAAAGAAAAAAGAACAACAAAATACACGAGATTAAAAGATATTGCTGTTGATGAATTTATTTTTGTGTATTCTTTTGATTGAATGTTTGGTGCCGAGTGAAGAAAACTTATAATTGAGTTTGGACAATGATTTTGTCGATTTCAATTAATTCATGATGTTGATGTTTTCCATTTGTATATAAGCACTTTATGTTGCGTCGTAGGTGAAAAATTTAAGTATATGAAAGCTCTTGGTGGTAGCTAAACTGGAACCAGCATCAGTCAGTAGGTTGAGCAAAAATTTCTGAGGGTTTTCCATTTGGAATCAGATGAGATAGAAGAGCACCAACTGGAAAAGTGAATAATGGAATATCAGTCTGGATATCTGTAAGTATTTGAGGTGGAAAATTCGCAATCCCAATCTATGACATTCAACTATTTTTTCAATTCTTTTTTAAAAGAGAAGTTCATGATGGTAGCACATTTATTCTTATTTTCAATATGATATTCGTCGAACATTAAATACGAAAATAAAGTTCCTTATGTAATTTTATAATCAAATCTGGAGTGAGTTCATGTGATTATCAGACTTTTGATCAGATACGACAGTAGAAAGGTGAGAATAGAATTAATTTTTTGATAGAAAATCCGCAAATACAATGCAAGTGTAAAATATTTGTACTTGATCAAGATGATTCAAACTTACTGAGCATTATTGTAGCAACCATGTATATCAGCATTTGACAACTATCATCAACAAGTAATCCAAATGCTAAATTGCTGACAATAGCACCAAGCCGTCCTGATGCTGATGTGATACAAATTGCGAGAGCATTGACATGCGTTGGAAATATATCGATAACGATACTGGTTAAAACGATATTGGCTGATGCCATCGCAACACAAAATATGCAAGCAACAATTAATATTTGTGTTGATGAATTCACGGTGTAAATAGCATATCCTGCTAGACCAGCGGTCAATGATGCTAAAACTGAAACACAATTAATGTTGTCTTTAATGTTGAGTAGAAGAAAAATGACAAGTCGAATTTATATAGAAGAAAAAACACAATTATTTCTCTGCCATGTCCAAAGCAACTGTCACTTCATTAATGACAACAAAATATCATTGTCAATGAATAAATATTCCAATATCAGAATAATATCGAATCATCTCAAGATAATGCATCACTTTTCATCTGATTTGATAGCTAATTACTTTGATGGCGTCTTGATTCAGATATGGGAAAGATCGCAACCATGATGAGTGATTGAAACAAATTGATCAATCTAATTTATTTATAGAATCTTACCAGGAATAGTATTCCGTTCTAAACGATTAGAAACACATCCACAAATGATGATTCCTATCGCACATGCCGAATTTATTGCCAATGTCTGCATAAAAACGCTATCGTTAATGGTCCAATCATCACAATTTGATCGGGCTGTAATCATTGTGTTATTGTCGAATGTAACCAGTTTACATACACTTGCACTTTCTCCATTTGGATGATGTTTATAATAATTTTCAAAACGATTGAATAATTCTGGCATCCATATACCAAATCCATACCATCTATGAAAATGAAGAAAAATGTTATATAATCGAGTTAATTATTAATATTTGTATGTTTAGCAATCTTTTTTCATCAAAAAAGTGAATCATTGAACATTGATTTCCCTTCGGAATTGTTCCTTGCTAATGTCTTGTTTAATTGTACAATTCAGAATTCAAGAAATTACGAAGTGATGAGAAACGATTTTAGTTTTCTACGAATATATTAAAACTATCATTGATGATTCTTACCCATACATATTGGTAAAGTAAATAATCCAACATAAAATTGCATATTTTAGAAAAGGTGGTGATGTAAGTGTTATTATTTGTCCCCACGCGTTTTCCAAAAGTTGATGAAGAATTTTACAACTTGTTGACGAATCATCACATACATCATCTTCAAGAATATCTGTGGAATTATTTACCTCGTTGAATGTTATCTTCAATTCTTTTACCTAATGGAAAATTTCAATTCAAGTTTAACAACAGAAATATAAAAATTAATTCTTGTCACAAAGTTTATTTGTTACTATTAAAAATTGGTTTAATTAACTCACTGGAAACTTCGATTTGTCTTGCTTCATATTAATTACAAAAATTTGTTGAAGAATTATCAGAGCTTCTTTTTTTCTTCCACGTGATAACAAATATTTTGGACTTTCAGGATAAAGCATCAATATCAGTCCACAAATAAAGAGTGGGATTCCTATTATTCCTAAATAAAGTCGCCATGAATTGAAGTGATAACCATTGAATACATATGAGAATCGAAGAGGAATAATGATCCATGCTAGACCTGAAATAAAAAAGAAAGATAAACAAAAATTCTTGAATGGATAATTTTTCAATGGCCAAATTGAAAGGTGTTAAATTTTTTTCCTACAATTACCTGGTAAGACCGATGAAGCTAAAGTCCAACAGAACCCAACGAAGCAAATACTCTTTACACGCTGCTCGGATGCAGTAAATTCACCAAGATAAGTGTATATCAAAGAACCTGGCGCGCCAATTCTATTTGTCATGCAAATAGGTATGAGTAAATGAAAAAATTTATACATTTAAAATACATATTCATTTCATCTATCAGAGATATGTAATTTTTCATGGAGACACATGACTACGACCTACTATAAGAAAATTCACTTCTTTTTTTGACGGGCATAAACTTCTGAGTTGAGTATTGACAAGTTTCACTTTGAGAATTAACATTTTCTGAAAATTTGTTTTATTTACATTAGACAATATTATAGTTTACATATATAAATAATTCTTCATATCTTTCTGTCAAGTCAAGAAAATGAGTTGCATATTTGGTACAACTTCTGCTCAGAAATTCCTATCACTTTTCAAACTCTCATCAATTAGTGATAGAGCAATGAAGTTACAAATATAATGATAAAGAATGACAATATTTGAGTGTGTCTCCATTTGATCTTCTCTCATCTGTTTGAAAGCTTACGTTATACCAGCAATAGCACGGAAGACAACCAATGCCTCAAAACTTTGAGAAAGTGTTGAAATGAATGTAAGAATACTGTCCAGTAATAATGTACCAATTATGACTTTCTTACGGCCATAAGCATTGGCTAAAATTCCCCAAAATAGTGAACTTGAGATCCCACCTAAATTAAAATAGAAAAATTAATTAGATACAATTCTCACTGTTATAATCGACATACAATTAATTGAACAGATGATAACAAACGTTGAATGAATAGATGTTACATTTTATTAAATAGAATAATGATAGTCATTTTGATTTGTTTTACCTAATAGGAATGCTATGTGCAACATCCCTTTCTGCTGTGAATTTAATTTAAGATCGCACTCAGACGCTGGAATAATATAAGCATTCACACTACTTTGACATCCACCGAATAAAAAAATAATTCCACAAAGTAATGTAAAGCCATATTGAAACTTGCCGTAACCTACGATAGAAAATTACATAATATCAACAACAAATATGAATGTAAATAAATATTGAAGAATCAATCAATCGAACAAGTCAAGTTTGAATTCATGTACCGCATAATTTTATAGCCGTTTCATAGTCTGTCGTTGTAGCACCCTTAGCCATCATTTTTTCTACAAAAAACAGATTCATTAATGTTTTCTTTATTGAAACTTGTGAAGAAATTGTTATTCATCAATTTTATAATATGGGAATTTTTAGTAAATGACAATTCGAAGAAGTTTCAATTATTTTTCTATTGTTAAAATTTTTATTGATATTGGATGTTGAGATTTTTTTTTAAGTCACTTACCAATACTCAAATTTTCTGGCGCAGATAAATCAATAATGTCTGGAGTATTGTCATTTCTATTTGTAGTCATGACTATTTAAAAAAAATTTTGTTTGTCTGCTTTCTTCTCTATTTGAAATTATGTGTGAGTTGAAACGGAGTAACTAATAACTGTAGCGAATTGAAAAGTGTAATTAATCAGAAATAACACACGTGTCGATACTTTTCAATGTAGATTCTTCTGAACACTCCTCTTGTTATTGATGTAATCAACTAAACTAAACAATAGTAAACGTGGAATCATTGTTTTATCACACGTTCATAGAGTTTCATCATTTTCTTTCTATTGAAATGTGTCGTCTTCATCGTGTACGATTCCACAACTGGTTTTCTTTGTTGATAGAAGGGGGGAATATAATGATATTCTCGTAACAGAATACTATTCATATTTGTTTTGAATTTATATAACTAAATATAAAAGATTTTATACCTTGATTATTTATATAACGAGTAATTCCAATTATGCATGAGACTGTGATCAAACAATGACATCTAAGAGATTTGATGAGTTATGTTTTTTTCTTTTTAGTATCTCTCACAAAACAATCAATTTCTAAGATTGATTTGAGAAATTAAAAACCATGACGAATCATTAAAAATCGATGATGAATTTTTATAAAATTATTTTCTTCTGTGATTAGTGGAAATGAATGTTCGCAATTCATAGCTCGATTTATCTCAACAATTTTATATAAACAATATGATTGGATCTATATGAAATACGCTGGAACATCCATGTGGTCATTGTCCGAAATTTCTTCATTTTTTAGCAATCCTATCTAGAATTTTTGCATTATCAATGAACTATTATCCTATTTTTCTGCATTTTAAATGGCATGTTTTTTACATTCACGTCAACATCGAACACATATTCACGAAATTATATCTTCAAACTCACTTTTCTCAATTGCTCGCTATTTTGATTTAATCTTATTTCAATTGAGTAGTTCATGTGACCCAGTGAACCCATTCATTGTGTGAACAGAGTCCAGACATGATGAGGTTTCTGGGGTAAGGAATCGCGGTAGAGTCTACTCTTTGTCAAAAACAATATTGAAAGAGACATCACGGCTAATGGTTAAATATCTACAAGATAATTCTATTAATCTACTCAATAATCATTTTAATAATTTACAATACACTTTACAAGACGTATCGATATAACTTTCTTTTCTTTTTTTATCAGCCATTTGCCACGTCGATTGATTATCGCCGTTTGTTCATACATATTTTCAACCTGTGTATTAATGTGATGAACATCAGTCAGATGCTGGATTAATCATTTAAATAAATTGATGGCACGTTTGGATAATCTTTTGACTTCAAATGATTAATTGAATTCTAAGTCTCAACTTTTATCTTCGCATCATCTCAATCCGATTAATTAATTATTTATTATCGATAGAAAGACTGAAAATAATCATAGGTCGATCATCACTCTGTTTCATTATTTTTTTTATTCTCTCTTTTTTTTCTGTCATTTTTTATCACTTGAACATTCAACTAAAACACACAATGACCTTAGAGGTTCACTGCGGGTCCAATTCGGCTGTGTTTCAATGAAACAAATGGTGTTACACTACGTATCTCTGATTCTAAACATTCTGAATATATATCAGCACTGAGTTCATGATCAGCAATTTCTTTATCAGCTTTGGCAGTTTTCACAGCGTCATCAACTGTTTTTCTTATTTTTGCTTCCAATTCCTGATGAATCAATAAACCAAAATTAATATTTCTCCAAGCAAAAGCCAAATCAAAATCGCAATTGAATTAAAACAAACCTTCAATTCGTCGGCAGTGACTAAATTAGTGCTAAGTATCCTCTCTTTAAAGCTCGTGAGAGGATCCCGAGTCTGTCGCACTTCTTGAATTTCTTCTCTCGTTCGATAACTGGTGCCAGGATCAGACATACTGTGCCCACTGTATCTGTATGTCATTGTTTCCATGACGAGTGGACCTTTACCCGAAGTGCAATAATTAACTGCAAATCGCATTGCTTCTCTCACTGCCAATACATCCATGCCATCAACCTGAATGAAGACAATATCATTTATTGATACATTTTACTGTGATAAAGAACGATTTTATATCACCATAAAAATTAAAATGCATACAAATATAATATGTTTATGAAAATAATTTCTCACCCATATTCCAGGAATATAATCGCCACGAGTGTAATATTCTGTGTTGGCGGCAGCTCGATCAGCGCTTGTGCCCATTCCATATTGATTATTTTCACAAATAAAGATGCATGGAACGTCCCACAATTTGCTCATATTGTATACTTCAAATATTTGACCCTGATTTGCAGCACCGTCGCCATAAAGCGCCAAACATACACCACCATCACCTTTGTATTTATGCGCGAATGCGATTCCAGCACCTAATGGTACCTGAAGCAATATTCATTTCTTGATGACATGAATATAAAAGTAATGTAAAGAATCATCTTATTTTTTCATTACGTGACTCTTGTGACCACATAATATAATTAGAAAGAACAAAAAATATGCACTAAATCTAAACATGAAGAAATATTGGAAAAAGCAGAACATTAACTTTCGATTTGCTAGAAATCAAATTGGTCGCCAGTAACTCTTCAGAAATAAGGATTCGCATCAATCATTTTTTTGAACGATAGTGTCTAGATTGTCTGAAGATAGATGTGGATGTATGTTTAGAATGCTAACAAATATATAATTTCGAGGGAATAAATATCTGTCAACATGCGATTCTGCGATTTATGTTCTGCTTTTCAATATTGTTGTCCAATATTGTGCAGAATCAGCTGCAATTCTTCATCGTTATACGTGAAAGATTGAAAGGGTAAGATTAGTATGAAGAATTGGTTCTTTCGAGGACTGGTAAATATGGAATAATGAATGCCATGCACAACTCTTAAATTACCTGAGCACCGACGATACCATTTCCGCCATAAAAGTTCTTGGTGTACATATGCATAGAACCACCTTTACCTCTGGCGCAACCACCTTGTCTACCTGTGAGCTCTGACAATACACCTACTGGTGGTACACCCATTAAATAAGTCCAGCCATGAGCACGATAAGCTGTAATAACAGAGTCTTGTGGTCGCAGAGCTGCTTGCATTCCAACTGCACACGCTTCCTATCGTGTGAAACATCAATATTTAGTTTAGAGCATAGAGAAGAAATAACAATGAAACCAGTTTCTTCTACTCGAACGGAAGTAGTTTGCTAGTTATTCATTACTGTAAACTTACTTGACCCGAATACAAATGGCAGAAACCCCTCACAATTTTTTCTTTATAAAGATTACCAGCGGCGGTTTCCATTCGACGTATCGTGTGTAATTTTTCGTATATATCCAGAGCGTCATCACGTGTCACTGTGACTTTTGTTGATGGTCCTGATTCTAATTTGTGTAATCTGAAGGGCTTTGTTTCGAATGAAGCTTCAGTGGCATAATTATTTCGTCCACTTGAAAAAACTGCGAATATCTGAAACAGTTAATTAATTGTTCATTTCATTAGCATTTTCTCATATTATTATTAGCGTATGAATCGTGAAATATTCTGAGGCATCATGGAATATCTTATCCTTTTATCAAAAGTTCGGTGGTGATTTAATAAGTGATTGTCGTTGTCCATAGCGGATCAGTTGAACCGTTGGAATGACTTCGAATTAATCTTCATTCATTTTTGATGAACGTTTCTAATGATGAAAGCAGTGATTAGTTGATGCAACAACAATTATTTTATAGAAGACAAGCACTCATCATACATTTCATAATCTCATTTGAGTATGAATTCAATTCGAAGTAATATTTATCAACAATTTTCAAATATTGAGATGAAGATAAGCGGAGGGAAAGAAATATCATAATCTATCCAAGTTTTCTAGGTTGTAGGAAAGGAAATAGCTTAAATTAACCATTTTGCGTGAAACTATTATCAGTTTTTTTGTCTTCTCATATTCGTAATGGAATAGTAGTTCATATGCAATTATGCATCATCGCTGTATACATATAATTGAATATTCTAATCACCAACGTATCAATTAATTACTATAACATGTCTTTTTTGTAAGAAGAAAATGAAAACGTTTGTTATTCGTTCAATTTCATGTTTCATATCAGTCTAATATCATTGAATTTTGTCTTTCCTAGCAACCTAATTCGCTTGAGCTGTTATGTCTAGATAATCAACTGGATCCGCTAAGGCTCTGTGTGTATTGTGATATAAGATTTTATAATAATAACTGAATTTTTATTATTGCTATAAATATACACACAAAAACTATTATCATCGTAATGGTTTTTTTCTATAAATTTCTTTGATTCACACATTGAAGAGGTATATTTACCTCGTTCCATGTCGTAAACTTGCCAGAAGCCAAGATTCGTCAAGCAAAAAGGTGGAGAACATCGACGATACATAAACATATATATAAGAATGAAGAAAATATTGTTATGATGTAAATTGAGAAATGGAAAAAAAGAGAAAAATAATGACATAGTGCCCCCCATCGAAGGTCACCCTAACACAATCACATATCTATTACAAAATGATCGACAAACAACAAATTGATGATAGATAATGAATAATTTATAAGAATTATTGATAATGAACTTACATTTCGTCGTGACACTTCACGGCCAATTGTCTTCACGCAATTTGCCATCATTTTCGTGAATGTCGCCACTAATTTGATGAATTTGTAATAATGTTGTATGCAATGTTGGTTGATGGACAAAGTGGACGATAGCCTTCAGCTAATGGCCAATATATTTCAACAAATATAGGTTACCTCTGAGAGAAGTCGTAATTTGTCGTATATCTATTCATGTGTACAATTTTTCCTCTAGGTTTTCCATCCTGGGAGAACAGTTTCTCTTTTATGCGCATGCGGTAAGTGATTATGTATAAGGAAAAATTTGGCGCGAAAATGGAAGCTGACATAACCTCAAAAGCGGAATTCCAAGGTCCCATACATAATGTTGGATAATTATAAATAACTAAATAGAGTTTAGAATTAGAATTTAATTATATTATCAGTGAATTGCTCTCCGGGCTCCATTTTTTTAATGGATAATAATGATTTTTCAGACCGAATCCATCGTTAGGTTATGAGAGGGAAAGGGGAAGTTTTGTAAATGAAAAATGTTAGGGTTTTGAAAATGGAAACTCCTCTTTCGTTCGATTGGAAATATTATAAGTTTTTCGGAGTAGTTGAGATCACGCGAAATTATACATAATTTACGATTTCGTATGTAGAGTAGCTCATAAGCTGACGTCATCAATTAATATGGCGGCGAAATTCAAACACCGCTCCGGTTCAAATCATATATACACAATCCTCTGAATATTTAATCAATTCTTTTTGCATCAATTCATTGAAAGCAATGCTGATTCAGTTTTTGGAAGAAACAAATTAATCTGATAAACTTATTATAGAAAATGAGTAACACCAATTAAATTAAAGTGGACTTGCTACAAATGTGTAATGAATTCACATTCAACAAATGTTTGAATTTTTATAAAAATGCACAAAGGTCATCGAAATAGTCATGGTACAAATATTAGACGCATACAAGTATAATGTTGATATAAAAATGTAGAATTTTACACATAAACTGCTCAAAGACTCTCAATTAACCAATCACACATTTAGCAAAATCACTCGAAACCTTGTGTCGCTCATCAAAAGCATCCTGCACTGTTTGAGCAATCAAATTAGCACAATTGAACATTTATTATGCTTGAATTTAGTTCAGTGCATTTCAATTGCATTTGACAGGGAGTGAATGCGGTAAATACTGCAAATAGAAATCGTTCATAATTTATCGACTCGACCAACGTCATCCGTTTTGTTTTGAGTCATGTACGCCATTCTCTAATGTTTTCAACGGTTTTACTGCTTCAATGTCATTTAATTGCTGAATGTCGAGTTGCTCAAGTTGACGACGCTTCTTCTCTTTTCTCGCCTCCAACTCTTTATCTTTCCTGTTGGCAAAAAAAGAAACATAGAGAACGTATACAGTGTGATCAATCTTGATACGATGGATGTTATTCATCAAACCCGTGACTTACAATCCAAACAATTCACCATCCTGAATAGTTTCTGGTAACTTCTTGTTCAACGTTTCAGGTAATAAGAGTGAAACAAGACCGCCAGTAAGCGCACATGCGCCAAAGATTACAAGCGGGAAAGGCGCCCATATCTCCGACTTGAAAAGAAAAGAAGTTTTCAATAATTTCAATGTTTTATATGGAACTCTAAGCCTATGATTCGCTTCTTCCAATCGAAAAAAATCAACTCAAAATGTTAGTTTTGATTCATCGATATTCAATGTATAAAACTATTATCCCGTCTGATTTTATTCATGGAAATTAATCGTACGGTTTGAAATCTTACTCCACACTCAGCACAACAATCCCTTCAACAACATCATATTACCAACTTACTAAGTAATTGACGGACGGTGCAATGACTCCACCAATTCTTGCAAACGTTGAACTTGCACCAAGGCCAACATTTCGTACCACAGTTGGAAATTGTTCTGCGGTGAAAATATAAATTGCACCGTACGACGATGTTATTGCCAATTTTCCAATCATGGCGAGCGCAACAATCCCCCAATGTCCTTGATAAATGATCGGAAAAGAAGACCAGCATTAAATTAATAATCCTGTTGAACATGTAGGTGCGGTGATTCAATCAAAACAAAAAATAATATAAGAGTAATAATATACCAGGTGGGAAGAAAATTGTGGCTATAAGTGCAGTTCCAGACATCATCATACAACCACAAAGAATTTTTTTTCTACCCCAACGGTCGAGAGTGAAGATAAGAAAAGTATACGCCGGTACTTCTACAAATCCAGATATCACAAAGTTGATATAATCATTGCCGCCGAGGTTTGATGCATTCCATGAAAGACCATAATAAGTGCCGCTATTTACAAGCCTGAAAATAATGAACTTAGTAATTTGTCACAACTTGAGATATTCATTCCGCTTATACCTAAATAATACCATTGGTTATTTCACACTCGTTCACTCAAACATTTACATGTCATTCTTCTTTCCACAATGTTAGATTTGTAGTATTAGATATATAAAATATTATTTACCAATTGAAGAAGAGGAGTATAGATTTTCTCCTGAGATTTGGGTATCGGAACAAATCAAATAGAGATGCTTTTTTATTATCGGGCGTACTACCATCATTTTCATTCAAAAGATTATTTAAAGTATCACGAGATATTTCAATACCATTTTCACGCGCAGCGCGTTGCAATAAATCTTTTGCCTCTTGATCCTTGCCATTTGTCAGTAGCCAACGCGCCGATTCCGGAATGAACCTCAATCATTCAAACAAATAATAATAAATTAAAGAAAATATTATAACGCAGGTGTGATAGAGTTGGCTGCAAAGTTGGAGATTTACAATAAAAGAAAAATCTCAAGAATCATTTCATTCTCGCAAGGGTGGTGATATTTTCTTATTCATCGGCCCACCCTCACTGACTTCGAAGACAAGATTATTGAAATGAAGACATTTCTAAATACTCACCACCAGTAAACAAGAAAAGCAACACTCGGCACGGTAATAGCAATTTGTAGAGTCCTCCAATCAGTTATATAATAGGCGAAACCAGCAGTCAATATATAACCAGTTGTGAAAAATAATTGACATCCAACCCCAGCGATTAAACGTTTCTTCGGACCGACCATTTCCAGGGCTAAATATAAAAACATAAACAGAAGAATAATGAATTTAATCATTTGAAAGAATCTACCACATTTTTAATCAGATTTTGATATAAATTTTTTCATACCTATCACATATGCCACTAAAAATACGCCGCTAGTCGTGGATCCAACAATTAATCTGAAGATAACATATGATATGTATTCGGGTGCAATAGCAACAAGTACTCCACCCACCAATTGAATTACTAAAGACAGGAAGAAGATTGGTCTACGTCCAAATTTATCGGATAAACCACCGAATATTATTGAGCCAAGCATGACTCCTACCATGAACAGAGAGTCTCCAAACGCACGCAACCATCCTCGATCGCACACTAAATGCCACTGCAAGCCCACAAAATTTTGTCCTTATTATTTAATGCATTTGTTAATTGTTCTTATGAATCAACATCAATTTATAATACCAATTATCTGATTTATCTCACAGTTCATGATGAAGAATATGCACGCAAACAAACAACATTGAGACTATTCTTTTCTTTTGCAATAAGAAACTCAAAGACAATTCAGAAATTTCAAGTTAATCTTTGATGACTTTAAATCTTATCATTTTGCTGAAGAAATCAGAATGTTTTACTTATAACGTGATGAAACATGAAAAACGATACTTTAAATTTATTTTGTCGCTATATGATGACAAAATGATTCTCTATCATCTTTTTATCTTACATAAATTTATTAAAAGTATTCATAGAACGAATGATCTGTGAAAAGGAACAATATGGCATGATGATTTCTTCACTCGGCAATTAATTTCAAAACACTAATGTACAATCTACATCAAGATATAATACATAATTGACGTATTTAAAAATAAAATGACAGATAAATCATCCCCACACGCTTTCCTATTTTTGTATAAATTCTTAAGCTACATCAATGAATAACATTCCAACATGATGACGAAATAATCGACAATTCGATATAAGTCTCATTTTATTTTCATATCATTTCAGTATTTTTCCTGAACTATTCAACAATTATTCAGTGGAATTTTTGACAAAATTGAAAATTAAACGAAGCCAATCAGATGTCGGCTATCCAAACATCACGGAAATCACGCGGCTTTTATTGGCAGAGAGGCAGATACATAAATCGCAACTGTACAAAATATGTGAAAATGAAAATAAAATACTCTAGAAATTCTATTAACAAATCAAAAAAGAATCGAAGAGAATTAAATTTGTGATGAACATTGAACCTGATATTGATAAGGACATCCTGGTCCGCAATTTCACTTTTATTTCCATTTAAATAAATCCTGACAACTCAATTCTCAATTCCAATAATTTCAATTCGCTGTCTGTTTTATTATTGACGTAAGAAAAAAGAAATTTTTTGCGTAATGATATTAAACATATCAGGATAAATATATTGATTATCGATTGCTTCATTCATATCCATTGAATACAAGAAATTATTATCGGATAATTAGTCTTCAGCTAATGCATACCTCAGATGTAGTTGTACTTTTGTAAACGCTAGTGTCGAAGACGAATTCTTGGCAGGTCATGTGCCCCTTGCGGCTCGACGTCCTTGTCGGATCGTTGCTAACTCCAACATTTTCCCTGCTCTCATCATTGCCATTGCTGGCATACAATCTCGTCAAATTTTCTCGTGTTTCGCACTGTGACAATCCATGAATTTTCTCATCCCATGGATAACTCGCATTCATAATATCTGGACTCAAATAATATGTTGCATTTTGCGTTTCCCATGGCAATAAACACCTTCAAAAAATAATTAACAAATACTAATTAATATTCCATTCTATCTACCTAAATTAATTTCTCATTATTTTTATTCATTTCTTTACCTGGTGTTCATTTTGGCACCCAAGAAAACACCGGCCAATTTGTGAAACGCGCATATTATCGCCGGTAGACACAGCAGCAAATAAATTCTACGTTGATATCTACCAAATTCGCCCATTTTTAATATCACATCGTCATAAGCCATTTTTCACTTATTGACTTTTTATGTATATTAAAAAAATATGAATGTTATATTGGAAAAAGAAAAAAAAAACGAAAAAAAAAGAAACAAAAAAAAAAATAATAATTTTTCAAAACTTATAAAAAAATAAAAATTCGTCACGTTCGATCTATATATATGTATATTTATATAAATTTGTACGCGTGAGATGTTGCGTGCTCCACCAATTATTCCGTCCGATTTGTTTGCTTCTTTCGCCTCACACCTGAAAATATAATTTCTATAATAATATATACAAATAACTGGTAAAAAATAATGATAAATTTAAAATAGATCAATGAATCATGATTTCGTAGCAGTAAAATCATTTACCAATATCAAACAAAATTAATTCATGTAAAACTCACTTAATAAGAGAGTAATAACAACAATTCAATTAATATTCATCAAACTATCTATTTACAATTAAGGGATGAATGAGTTGAATGCAAATAAGAACCAAATAAATAACTAAATATTTATCTAAACAGATAAATAAAAATAATAAAAATATCATCGAACAAAAGATAAATAAATATTGATAAACATTTTGAAAATATAAAAATCACCCTTGATAAAATGAATATGAGACTTCACTGAAGAAAACTTTTCTTCCAATTAAAAATGGTATACAATGAAAAATTGGTCGTCGTCTAGATGATTCTTGGCCGACGTTACAGGACTAACTGACACTCTCACACGTTTCACTGCATTAGCGGGCGTTCATCGCAACCGGCTTCTCAAGTCTCGAGTCTCTTCGTGGACTCATCGAGGGCGAGAGTGAAAAAGAAAGAGAGAGTGTAGTGTCAGGGTTTAGTGTACCGACTATACCAACTATGCTATATACGATACGACCCTCTTCACTCTTCTCTGGTCAGTATTTCCCAGTCCTCCTTTGAGCCCACCGACATCGACGCCACCACGCCATGTCTTTCTTCATATCCTCCCTTCTCTCACGCACACCATATACCAACTAGTCAATGAGCCGTAAATGTTGAAAGGTTCTATGGCAATGTTTCCTCACATTTTCTCCATCATATGTTTTAATAGATACTCATTTTATCAAGACAAAATCTTATTTACAGATAAATAATTACATCGGCCAAATGGTCCAGTAAATAATTATCAAATTTGCAAAATATTTCGCCAGACAAAATAAGAATTTTAGCTTTACTGATTTATTCAGAAATTTCCACTAATGTTTATCAAATTATTTCAACAAAACTTCAACAATTGTTTCCAAAAGATATTTTATTATGAGATATTGAATAATAAAAAAATGAAATTTTGAAACATTAATGAAAATACTTTGTAAATTTTTTAATAATGTTCATTAAATTTGTCGGTGGAACTGAAATAATTTTACTGAGATGGAAATTTTACTTCCAATACAACAAAACAAAATCATATCAATCAACAACTTTAAAATATCACAACTAAAACCGCAACAAAATTGTTGTTAATACAATAATTGTAAAAATAATCTAAAATCACCAAATATTATTTCATTTAACTCCTCATTTTCTTTATAATCTTTCTATTCAGAAATTAATTTTCCATTCTTCTCATAATTTCCTTATCTTCATCTCTTCCGTTATCGTTTACTTCCTTTGTAATATTTAATTATACCATATTCATAATAATGTGTAATATTATTTCCTCTGATATCATCGCATTTGTAATATCATGTTTGTGTGGAATGTTGTACAACTGCTAAACTGAAATAATTCACCATAAACTATGAATTACTAATCCTAGATTTGGGTCAGGAGGACTCAATGAAGATGAACAACTTGAAAAAAATATAATTACAAACAAAAAAAAAATCAATCGAACAGAACCAGTCAAGTTATCAATGCATATCTTGGTGGTTTGCAATGCTGTTGAATTTACAAACAGTCATCTCTTCTCCACCAATCTTTTTCATTCTATCTTATTATCATTATTATTATTATTAATTTTTTTTATCCGTTTGCTTATGCCACCTCGTCGTGCTCCTGAGATATAATGACAGGAGTGCACGGCGTCAGTTAAAAAAAGAGAACACGAAGAAGCAGAAGAAGAAGAAGAGTTTGTATGATGTGTTCTTTTGTATTGTTTTTTCCTTTTTTTTCCTTTACGATAAAAATTCCAACGTTCCTGGGACGCGTTTATCCCCTTTTAGATGACCAAGAGACTGAGTCCGCATATATTATGAAGGTTATTTGTAGTGTATAAGAGAAAGATAGAGGGTACTTATATATATTCTGTTGAGTATGTAGTAAGTTCTCATGGCGAGAAAAATCCCTTGCGACTGGTTTGTCTCGTCGTGAAGAAGAGAGAAATAAATGGTTGAAGAGGAGGCAGAAAAAGAAAGAAAAAATGCACGATAAATAAATAAATGAATCAAAAAAATTGAGAATATAAAAAAGAAAAGTAGAAAAATTCAAACGAAGAGACTACTACACGCATTGGCAGTGTCGCGACAGGGGCGAGTTTGTGAGCTTTGCATTGGCGCGACGACGTAGACACTGGAACAGAATAAATTGAACCTGTCCTTGCTTTATTGCCCATGGTTTTATATTATGGGCAATGAAGTTGATAAATACGTATATATATACACGTTGAACCTGCATCGTCGTACAATAAACAGGACAAAAACTGCAAAGCAGAAATGGGGGAAAAAAAATGGATGTGAACATGAGAGAAAATGTATATCAGTAATACAAATTACTGATAAATATAAATAACTCGACAGAAGTGAAAAAGGGAGAGATATCATTTTTTTATCTGTAATGGCTTTGAGAGTTTATTTAATGGATGTGACGGAATAATTAAAGACAGGATAGAATTGTGTCATAATTTTTTATGTGAATGGAATTTCGTAATTGACCATTTAAAATTGGGTGGAAGATGAAATGAAATTTAAAGTGGAAGTAGATCGATTGGAGATAAGAATGCAGGAAGAGATTTATATTGGATTGGATTGTTAATTATTAGGTGTTGGTGAGATTTCGATTTTCTAATTATATATAGTGAATTTTAATGGACTGGGTTGCCTTGCCAAGTCATTGAACTCTTAAATATTAATTATTCCAGAGTGTCCATACAGCAACTCGTTTGCTTTCATCTTCAACTCATTTTCTGTTTCTATTAACATATTGAGCTTTCTTTTCTTTATTGTCTATAATCCTCTTGGAAATATTTCTCACACTTGCATTGTGATATTTTGTAATAATTGATCAATATGATGAATTACAATTGGAAAAATTAGTTGGAGATCCTAAAAAATAATAAAACTTTGGCTTGAACAAATCAACGAATGAAAACTTTTATTTCAGTTATCAGATATAAATGAGGAAAAAGAATTGTACTCGAACATATTTGGATATACAACGTAGCTTGTAGCTTTGTTTCTTTAAAGAATTGAACATCTGATTGTTCCAAACGAGAATTGATAAGAATTTACTGAGCTGTGTCAGGTTGAACAGGATGTACAAGAGACAAACAAAGCTGGGGGTTAGTTCAGTATGACTAACACGACCACTTTCATACCATTTTCTACTCTTACTCGCCCTTTTTTCCCTTCTCTCATCATTGTTCGTGTACGGTTGGTATATAGGGCCGTAGCCATCGTTCATAGCAGCCCCGTGGCCTTCATCAAATATATCAGTATTTAGTCCACGCGCTGCTTATGATAGCAGGCCGGTGTTCATTTCAAGGTCTCTCTCATATCTTTTATGATTCTCATGCATTTCAATGTACTGAATTAGAAAAGGTTTGTTGATTTATTGAAAAGAATTCTAAATATTTTTTGTTTTTTCCGATAACGAACTTGATTTGATGTTATTCGAATTTCTATCTCATAGTTGGAGATACGAAAAAAATCTTCACACAAAAAATATTCATCGTACAGAATAGAGAATTTTCGTTTTTTAATTTTTACAATACCTCAACTAGTTCGCGAGTTCATCATTTTCTCTATCAAATCCACTAACTTTCCGAATCCAACAGTCGCTCAATCAAATTCCACTTTGTATTTAACGATTCAATCATTCCTAAAACCCAACTTTCAGTATCAATTACCTCCAATTGTCCTACGACACCAATACCCAGTTCCCCATAAATCGAATTCAAAATCATCAACCCATCAACTCTAACAATTTAATTTCTTCAATATCCTGTCAAAACAATCGTCATAATTTCTTGTAGCCATTCACGACTTTGGAAAACACAAACAACACAATCATAAATCTCATCGATGAGACCTTGAAGTGGACACAGACCTTATAGGCAACATATGGACTAATTCGTATACAGTATATAGTTGAAACCTACATATTATATATATGGACGAGTTGAGAAAATACCAGTTATATTCATCCATACATATAAACATACACATGGAAAAAGGTATAAAAGAAAAGACGACGAGTTTTTACTGGCATAGTAAACCCTAAGAAGTATCCAATGGTGTATTATCATCATTACTATCCCCAGCATGACTGGCAAACTCATGGAATAATGTTGAAATACCTGCATACAAACATATCCATCTATTCCTTTGTAAAAAATTTTTATCATTCTCCTTTTTTTCAGTCCATAACCCAAGCGACCACAGTGAAAATCCATAGCGCCGGCGTTTATATTTACTCAAACAAAATACCAATACATCAATACACACATTTTAATGCAGAATAATTTTAACTGATGGGAAAGAAGTTCCAAGACGAAAGGGAACACAAAAAAGTCTGGTGCACGCTGGGTTCCACATATTTTTACAAGAGATAACACGCCACTTTATATGAGAAATGGTAGTAGTCAGTTCCAAGTGTAACCAATGGTGAGAGGAGAAATGAGAGACAAGAACGAGACGTAGAGAATGGAATAAATGATGAAGAGTGAGACAAAGTTGCAATGTATATAGAATGATTGTGTGTGGCCACGCCGGCCGGCGAATATTAATATCAGAGTAGTCCAACCATCGCCCACACAACTTTAATATATCAAATATAGAAATAATGTCAAATCTAATTATTAATGTAGATGTTTGTATTTAAATGATGAGTAATATAAAAGCAGTAAAATCAGTAAAAATCGTGGGAGAGTAGACGGATACATTGATGACATTTATTTAATAATGTCGAGGGTATGAAGAATTGAATGAACTATTAAATTCCACTGCTATGAATAACTTTGGCCATTTAAATCGTTGATTGATTTAAGAATTACTCACCAACTTGATTTGTTTTATTTTTATTTCACGATGTAAATTAAGTTGTGGATTTCAGTTTAGTGTATTTATATCCATGTAAATGTTGATATGGATGTGTGTTATGTATGATAGAAGTATGGAATGAAATATGTTTGTATATGTGTATACGAAATGGTAACGATGGCGACTAAAAGCGGCATGGGAAGTAATATCAAGTACATGAAAAGTAATTTTGATGCGATGGAAGAGACGCGACACGGCCAGAAATTCGCTTCCACTTTATACATGCGCAGTTGGACAGTTTAAATTTTATGTACATGGCAATGTGTATTCTTGATTTTGACTGTGTGTTGCTTGTATGGATGTGTAGGGGTGCTTATTATGGTTTGGAAAATTAGTTTATTTAATGCAGTTTTAGAAAGATGAAGTTGGAACAGATGATTGAGAATCGATCTACATTTTCATTTGGGATAGTTTTACATTATCAACTCATTTGTATTCGTTAAAATAATTATTTGAAAGTAGGCTATCGACGGTTCCTTGTTGTATGTATTGAATGATAAATAATGTTTAGAAAATTTGTCGTATAGAAAAATTGTCATTAATTTGAACTTTCATTTTTTGATGATCTACGACCTGTAGAGAAATTGATAGAAAGGAGAACAATTTAATGTCTATATTTAGAATTGTTTAAGAATTTAATATTATAAATGAAGAATGAAATATAAATGTTTGGATCTAGAGAGCATAACCACTACCACCATCAACTGATGATTAATCAGCATATTCATCTTATTTATATTTATCATCACGTAGTTCATGGGGGACTGATTGTGAATGTGTTGGATATTTTTATATCCATAGACGGATTATTAATTATGATGGACAGTAAAAAATTTTTCTTTTGCCAATTGGCCTTTTTATACACCCACAAAATGTTGTTTTGCATGATATATTGTACTGTGTTAATCTCTCATGAATTATGAGGTAGAGAAGGGAAAAAAAACAGCAAGATTTAAGCAGGATCAAAAATATCCAGAGATAATGCATGTGAAATACAAATGTAACCTTTGAATTCTTTGATACAATGTGTCCTTTGGGATTTTTTTTTTAAATCCAACACATTATTTTAGATACTTTTTGTGCAGTTAAAATTTTTTTCAAGGATAAATTGTCTGTTAAGAAAATTAAATTGTATAAAAAAAAAATGTATAACATTCGAATTTACAATAACCAGTTTGAATTAATTGGCCTTAATGACTTTAGCTTAATGAAGATCAAATATATTTTGAACTATTTTAATAGGATAACTAATTTTTGTCAGACTCTTCAATTCGTTGTTTATCATTTAATATAAAGTGTTTACACACTCAATTTTTATATTCTATCAGTCGAATTTTCTAAAAATTCTCAGACTTTTGTTGATGAATATGAGCCCTGTGCATAGTTCTCACTTAGCAGTCAATTAACCGTAGTTGAATTTAGTTTCATTTGATGATTCTAATTTACTGTAAATGTACGTCAACTTGCAAAATATACACTTTAATTTTCTTCACTAGTCATTGATAATTTGCCAAGATAATGCAATACTTTACAATTGATCAAGAACAAAAGGTGAAAATAGTGTTAAGATAATGATGAAATAAATAATTGTGAATGTAATGAGGGCACATAACATAGCGAGTATCATAAATAATCATTCAATTCTTTTCATCAACAATATATCTCTGTGATTTGAATTTTTATGCATTGTTCATGTTCAACAAAAGTGTATGAACAAATAATAAACTGGAATATGCATCAATATCAAATAATTTACACTAAACCTTCAACAAAATTTAATAATACATATTTCCAAGTACAATTGATCAAAGTTGATAAACAATAAATCAGCTTTGACCATTAAGTTTCTCAAATAAAAAGCGCATCTTTTTGTTTTATAATTATTTGAGTAATTATGAAATAGAGAATATTGAGAAAGAAAACCATGTCGGCGTTTTCGAACAACTGCAAAATATCTACACAGTCGTACAGTTTATTTACAGAATACACAATTAGGTTTATGTATTCAATTTAGGCTATTGGGTTCATGACTGAGTGTGTTAGCAGTGGATGGATATATAAAAGTTTATGCAGAGAAAATAACCACAGAGGTGTTAAATGTACATTTACATATCTGCGAACGTTACGAAATATTCTAAATTGAAAATCGTTGACTATTTATCATATCTAATCCACTCATGAATTCATATATTCATTTATGTTCTTATCTCATGTAATTATTTAATATTTATTATACCTAGCAAAAATCATTTGACAACTCAACAATAATCATTCAAAAAGTATGAAATACTTGGTTACCCATAATGAAACAGTTCAAAATATTCAGTCAAATAAAACACGAGACTTGTAATCTCATTTATACAATTACGACTCATTCATTAACCCTCATAAAAGCTGATGCAATTTCTTGAATTATTATAAGTCGTTCATCAGTCAATTAAATCAAAGATGACATTGCGACTCTGACATTCGATCCTGTTTATTCATTAACAATTAAATATAATTTGATAGATTTCCGTGCGCTATTTTTATATCAGTCAAAATGTTGAATGAATTATAAATAATATTTATTTTCAATAATTATTATGATAATTTCCTGTTTTTCAATTCGTGATAAGCATACCAATTGATATATTTTTTACAACGAATGAAGATGGAGAAAAAGTTATGCTCATATTTTTCTAGCTCCACATGTCAATAAATATTTATTTTATGGCACTGTGGCGAGCTCAAACTCATACATACACATCTATGTATATTCCATATACACATACATATGTAAACAGTGAATTGAATAAGTAAATTTTACATCATCACAACGACGACACACACGTTGCCCTCGTTGACTGATGAGCGATGGTCAAATATTGGTAGATTTCAAATGTATATCATTTTACCGTATACTATCATACACTGTGGTTAAAAATTATCTCTAGAAATATCATTTATCACTATTACCGTACAAATAGTATAAATATTTAAATAGAATTGAGAACTAATACGAAAGAGAAAAAAATATATATACGACATTGAATAAAATTCATCATAATAAGATCCACATCATTTCATTTTATGTTCTTTGCATTTTTTAACATTACAATAGTGTAGAGCACACGTTGCCCTCATTGACTCATGAACGATATCATAACAACATATGAAGTCCATAAATAAACTGTCCCCATAAATTATTCATGACAATGATTCAAAAGGAATAAAAAAAATATCAACAACAATAATAAATAACAGAATGAATCAACAAATAAAATAAAATCAATGAATTTCATTTAACAAATTCAATTTCGTTTTTAACCACACGAATATTTTCTTCCATTCAATTGAGAGAATGAAACTACCTCATATTATGTCTATCAGAACCAATGGACAATCATATCGCATGTTACAATAATTTTCATACATACACACCAACTTGAGTTTTCCTGTTGCCCATTGCCCCGCGCAAAAGGACAATTGGTTTATACGTATGCGCGCACGCGCACAACAATTCGCCGGGACACATACAATTTGCAAGTGGCAGCGTGTACTTACTATACACATCACCTCTTATCCACACAATCAAGGACACGAGATACATTTCAAAACCATCAACTATGTTAAACTCTTTACCTGTACGATTCAACAAATTCATAAATCATTCTTCACATATATACATCACGAATATAAAATAAATGCCAAATACATTCCCCCTATAAATAAACTTCATTAAATAACATGCATACACACATACATAATGCCAAAGGGCTCATTAATTATTCCGCATATGTAATAAATTAGAACGGACGTTCACCATTTATTCTCACGAATAAAATCAAATTCATTGCCAATATTCAACATCTAATTTAATTTCTAATAATAATATTCTTCAAGCTCATATTACAATTAATTATTTCTTTTTGCAATAATCATCGGATACAATTTATTAATTATTTCTTAATATATTTTTATATGGATGAAAAAAGTGTTGAACTTACTCAAGTATACACCATGTGTACCGGTAGAAATTTTAATTCTTCACTAATTTCAGATTTGATGATAATTCCATAGTAATTTGTCGGATATTCCAATCAATTAATATTCCATTAGCTGCATAAATTCGTATAATTGTACATTAACTTGATATGGAATAAAAATATTAATTTAAAAAGCCGAATTTTTGCCGACGCAGCAAAATCGAAGTGAGCAATACATATGAGAGAAGAAGTACGTAGCGCGACAGTCGGTGATCAGAGTGGCGCCATGAGCACAGTCTCGACACCCAACTCGACTTTGCTTGTGTATTGCGATGCGTGGTTGGTTCACTGTGTCGCATATCGATTATTCACATACGAAAATAACCGAAAATAAACGATTCTACAAAGACGAATACCCGAAGACTTGTACACAAACGCATCACACATAGACATAATAAACTAAAATCGAACACTTGTATCAATGTGTGTGTATGTGTTGTGTGGCAGGTTGAAGAAATAACGATAGAAAAGAAGACAGAGGGAGAGAGAGCGAACGGTGGTGAGCAGTGGCTGTGATACAATAAAAGACGTTGGTGGTTGTTAATCATCACTTCCATCCACCACTTAAAATCCATTTGATCCAACGCCCCAAGCAACTATTACCAATACCATTAAAGAACAAAAAGAGAATTATTATATTTGCCAGCGGGCGACAGCCATTGAATCGTATTTTTTTTTGGAGGGGAGAAACTTCTCTCAACCTGTCCCCGCGCGCACTTTCCAATTCATCGAGCGCCGCGCGCTACTGCCAAGGCATCAGAGTGTGTATATAAAATAAAAGATAAAAAATAAAAGACATTAAAAAGACGTCATTTTTAAAGTTAATACCGACAGTCTTATTCAGTACAATATAACATAATAACAATTGGAATAACAGTTGTTTAAACGGGATGATTGTCGTTAAGATATGTTTGATGTTTATTAAAGTTTGATTTGTCAAGCGTGAGAAAAGGCGGTTCCTGTATCATACATACAGACACGTTGAATAAAGTGTGTAGTTCATCATCAAATGTGTATTATCACTTAGTGTATGTATGTGTCATTCATTATAATTGATTTTATTATGTTGACTATTCGATGAGGAGTAAATTGTAAATGATTATTATTCATACTTGTTTTATAAAATGATGTAATTGATTTTTGATGTACCTACTTTACAACTGGTTCTCTTATATCGACATTTTGACCTATAATTCGATAACGCCCCCTTTTCTCTACCTCGATATCATTGAAAATTGACCTATATATGTATACTCTAACATTATTTTGATATATAGTGAATTTAGATCACATTTATTATTATTTTATTGAGGTGGGATTCATAGGTTAGGATTGAGTTCTCACTGAATTGCAATCTCTTTCGCCATTATTCACAGAGTGATTCTGTTGGATGCTGATTGATCTCATTGACGTTTTTTTTCCCCGCAGGTGCACTCGATAGAAGGAATTGTCAAAGTATCACAATGGCAATGTCACAAACTCCTGGTAATTGAATTGATTTTATTATTAATATTTGTGGGATGTTCGTAGATATGTTTATTGATTTATAAGAATGGTTTTTATGTTGGAGTTTTTGAATTTTATTTTTATTTGATGTGTAATTAGGTCTTGATCCATGGGTGATCCAACCCCGTGAGAAATTGCATTACAAGGATCAATTTGAATCTCTTAAACCGATTGGTGGAATTGTCACTGGTGATCAGGTAAAAGGATTTTTACTGAGGTCACAATTGCCGCCCCCTGTTCTTGGACAAATATGGTATGTACAATTACGATCAATAAGTGAACAGGTCCATTAATTCTATTAATGAGATTGTACAATTTGGAATTCATGCATTCATAAATTCATTCAGTAATATTTATTCTATTGCTGTAATACAGGGCGCTATCAGACACAGATGCAGATGGAAAAATGGATGTGAATGAATTTAGCATTGCCTGTAAACTGATACATTTGAAGTTAAAAGGTCTCGAAGTGCCACCAACTCTTCCACCATCACTTATTCAAAGTTTGAAAGTCCCTCTCTCAGGTATATAACATTTTAATTGGCGATATTTCGACTTCATTTCATGACTATCAATAGAAAAATTGATATTGATTTAGGGTCGGGCGGTGTTGTACCCTCTGACATGGCTAATGGTTCTTTGGTAAATCTTTCTGGTGCTGCACCGTCACAGCAACTTACATCAACTCCACGGCCACTCGTTGCTGGCGTTCAACCGACGGCAATGACACTTGGTAGCCAACCAACACGACCAATCCCACCCGTCCAAGCGCCGATAGGTAATGCCATGAAAAATCAATTATATTTCGCATTGCTTGATATTAGAAATGTTCCCAAAACTTATTATGAAATCACATTACAAATACATTTCCAAAAAGCAATAACTAAAATTTCTTCACATGAAAACAAAAATGAGGGAAATAATTCGGCGTACACATAATTATTGATACAAGAAGACATTTTTCAATGCCATTTTGTATTCGCATGACACTACAATACAGCCTTAGGACAAAGTAGAGGGAATGTGGGTGCTAGTCGTATGCTCGGCACAACAAATACACCATCAAAGCCACCCGCTCGGCCTGCACCGCCCTTTATGGGTATGTGACCAATCTCTCTCACTCTCTCATTATTTTTCCTCCTGTCTAACTCCACTCATTAACTTGTCTTTCATGTTCAAACTCCTTCTCTGCTTTAATATCCAGTTGCATATTTAATACATTTCAATTCAATATGGATTGAGAATATTCGTTATAAATATCATTTATGTGTTATTTGCTGCGGTGTTATAGAGGAGATATTTTCAGGCTCATAATCACACAGATAATTCCTATTATATGTTGAATATGCAATTTTCATATATAATATCTAACAACTTGGTGTGGTCTATTTAAAGTGATTTATTGTGAATTATATATCGCACGATCTTTGCCATTTTCTGCTGTGAGGGGCATGTTGAAATATGAATAGATTCGCATGACCGTTGATATTTTCCTGCTCGACCACAAATTTCCCATTTCAGATATACTTTCTATTTAATATTAATGACGTTGATATTTACAAATGGATGTTTTGTTGAATTTCTTTCCATGTCATTGATAGATTATTTTGATTTATTACAATTATTTAATTCTTTATTGAATAATAATTTGTTTTTCACTTTACCGTTGGTCATTCCGTTATGAAAACAAGCAAAAAACAAATATATAAACATTTACATGTATCTCTTTTCCTGCTACTCTTTAAAAAAGGGAATTTGAATAATATATCCATGGGTGAAGTGGGCATAGCAACACCACCCCAAAGACCTGCACCACCTGGTAACATCGGTATGTTCTGTGTCTTTGTATCATGAATGTTACAGCATGTGTGTCAAAAACGCACAAGTTTGCTCTCGCTATTTCACTCTTAATGATAATAATAATAACAGAAAGAATAGGATTCATTGTATATGATAAGTTATCAATCAATTATGATCTCATAGGTGCAGGGTTTGCAGCGACAACGGGAATATTGCCACCACCAAAACCCGCACCGCCATCGTTTCCAAATAGTCCAGTTGGAGCTACAGTTTCACCTGTTCCAATGGTGCAGCCATCTTTGCCAATGGCTCCGGCAATGAATATAGCGCCCATTGTTCCATTAAATACAAATCCACCACCTATGGCGGCATTTGGGATGGGACAAAATGTGGCACCGTTAATTCAGTCAATACCGACTGCAGCGGTTTTGCCACAAATCGCAACAAATGGTGGAATTGCCGCGATACCACCGCAATTATCACAGATGAACATTTCCACAAATAGTAGTGGCGGTATAGCAGCAACAAATTACACACCAGTGTCAACGAATACACCATTAAGTACCACAGCTCGACCACCAAGTATTGATCGTGTTGGATCTATTGATTCGCAACACAGCCAACACTCAGTGACATCACCGCCAAGTGTTGATTGGGCAGTACCACATCAATCTAAACTCAAATATACACAACTATTCAATACATGGGATAGAACGAGAACGGGTTATTTGTCGGGGCCGCAGGCAAGAAATATTATGGTACAGTCGCAATTACCTCAGGCAACTTTGGCATTGATATGGGGATTGGCTGATATGGATTCCGATGGTCGTTTAGGTTGTGAAGAATTTGTTCTTGCAATGCATCTGTGCGATATGGCAAAGGCAGGCGAAACAATATCGCCAAATTTACCACCCGATTTAATTCCACCAACATTTCGTCGACAGAGACAGAGTAGTGTCTCATCATCGCAAGGCATTCCAGAAATAATTGATCCATCTGCGGGCATGCCACAATCATCGTTCGAAGATAAACGTAAAGAGAACTTCGAGAAAGGTCAAGCTGAGTTGGACCGTCGACGTAAAGCACTTGCAGAGATTCAACGTAAGGAGCAAGATGAACGCGAGCGAAAGGAACGCGAAGAGGCGGATAAGTTGGAAAAAATTCGGCTTGAACAAGAGCGACGTCGCCAAGCTGAAATTGAAAAACAAATGATTAGACAGCGTGAAATTGAACAAGAGAAGGAGGAACAACGCAAAAGGGCACAAGAGCAGAGAGATGCGGCGAGAAAAGAAATGGAGCGACAAAGACAGCTTGAGTGGGAAACTCAGAAGTCACAAGAATTACAGGCACAACGTCAAAAAGAGCAAGATATTCTGTTGAAACTCAAAGCTAAAAATCAGGGTTTAACTATCAAACTCGGTTCACTTAATGATAAAGTTAAAGAACTTTCGCAGAAAATATGCGATACGCGAGTCGGCGTTTCAGGTGTTAAAACAACAATCGATGGAATGAGATCCACACGTGATGGACAACTACAAGAAATGGCAGCGTTGAAGAATAAATTACGTGAACAGAATCAACGATTATTAACGCTGAGTCAAGAAAAAGCTCGGATCGATGCAAAAAATAAAGTTAACGCTGCACATGATACCGCTGGTCAGGAAGCGATGAAAATGGCATTTGCTAATAAACAAATAACATTGAAACAAATGCGTGACAAAATAAGTGACTTACAAGAACAAATAAACTCTAAAATGTCAGATATAGAAAACAATAATGGACAACTCGACGATATAAAACATCGTATGGAAAATTTAGCATCCGATTGCAATAATTTATATACAACATTTGAGAACAAACGAACGAAAGTTTTAGAATTGCGAAATAGCGTTGGTAATGTAGATTACACAAGTGCAGCATGGACAGAGAGCGCTTGGGGATCAACTAATGAACAACCCGAATCGATAGATGAAAGTGCGTGGCCTGTTGATGATACGCCAGCTGCTACAATAGATACGGATACATCTGGAATACGTAAATATCGTGCATTGTATGAATTTGTTGCGAGGAATGAAGAGGAAATATCATTTCAACCTGGTGACATCATTATGGTACCACCAGTTCAAAATCAAGAGCCTGGATGGATGGCAGGCGAAATTCGTGGACATACCGGCTGGTTCCCTCAACTATATGTAGAGCCAGTTGATCCTTTGACTGAAGAAGAATCAAAGACTTTCGTTCAACAAGACAGTGTTGAAAAAAGGCCATTGGAGGAAATTGTGGAAGTGCCAGAAAATGTTTCTGACGCTGGATCATTAGGTGGCGAAGCAACTGCGCCTGTTGATTCTGTTGTTTCAAACATGAGTACAACTAGCACAAATGTTACAGCTGCAAATACTTCACAAGGTTTTGCGACAGCAGCCGAGTTATCCAAAGATTATTATGTTGCATTGTATCAATATTCTTCAACGGAAGCAGACGATTTAAGTTTTAATGATGGCGAAATTATTGCGGTAACGAAAAAGGATGGCGAATGGTGGACAGGTACTATTGGCGATCGTAGTGGATTTTTCCCATCCAATTACGTTGAAAAATGTGAACCAAATATTAATCAGGTAAATGTTTACGCATAAATTAATTTCTATATTTGCCTTGAGCCACATACGTAGGGTTTCCGATACGTTTCCAAATGAGCTGAGAGTTATTCGAACGTCATTTTCGAATAGTATATTAAAGAAAATTTACCAGTACGCCAACAATCTCTCTGAAATATTCATTCATATGATAGTTATACGAAGAAAGAAAGAAGGAAGAGCACAAAGCAACATAGAAGTTAATTCTTTGGCATATTTTTCATGGTATTTGGGTGACACAAAAAGTATTTCAACAAACAGAGCACTAATCTATCAAGAAAGTAATCTTTGAGAGAAATTTTTGTAATATTCGAGAATAATCTCCACAACAATCTCCTCAATATGTTGACAACTTTAAAAACGCTTATTGATAATAAAATATATCACTACCATACATCAAAACATAAATGTTTGTTTGATAACTTCTAGCAAGCTCATTAATGAAGTAGAAATTCTAACCTTATGACATCATCACTGATTTCTTAATATTTAAACTGATTTTCCAGATTGCCGCTGAGACTGTAACGATGACTCAAACGGTAGCAGCAATACCAGCTCAAACTACACCTGTGAGTCCATTTGAATAAGTTCTCATTAATTTTCCATTTTGTATCGTGTTTATGATAATATCATATCTAGTTAAATCTATAACCTTGTGCTCATTAACAAATTTAATTGTACTTAATATTAATAATTATGCTAATACCCTCGGGGCGCTGTGTTGAAAATTGTGTCAAGCTAGACAAGTATGCTCATAATATTTGTGTCCATATAGTCAACGGAAAAAACAGCTGAGCAGCTTGAAGATGAACGTGCAGCTGCAGAGGATCATGCAGAGTTACCAGATTTTACAGCGATGGCGTCACAACAGGTAAAATTATTGTTATTCGTCACACCTACAAAATTAAATTCTTTTCACTTATTTATTTTATACAATGTATGAAATATTTATAATTCAACTAGAATAATTTAAGAGATATGACGATTTTCATTAACGACTAATATGTTGTTAAACGTTAACTAAACAGAAATATTAAAAGAAATATTGAAAATTAAAATGAGGTGCATGATAAATAAAAACTAAGTAGCGAAAGAACACAAATAAATTAATGAAATTAACGCGAGTAATTATCACGCACACGTTTCGGTCCACTAATTGTAATGTGCTGGATATGATAATGCCTCGTCCTTTTGGATGCTGCTCTGTGTGTCATTGGACTCTCTGTCTGTCTATCGTCATCAACGTTCTTCGTTAATACACACACTACTACCACTACTGCTGTTTGCTGATGCAGTGTTACAAGGTATCGTTTTATTCGGCGGATCGTAAAGACTGGCGTGAATTTTAACGGCACGTTTTTTCAAACTCGAATTCTATTTTTCCTTTTTTTCTAATATGTTTTGCAAACATTTTAGAGTGGTTGTATGCATTTCTTCAGCTTTTAAGAACATGAGATAGTATGGAAGAAAATATAGCTAATATGAAATTGTTTTGCGAGTAGTGCATTTCATAATTCAATAAACTGGAAGACGGTAATGTTTTTATATAAAATATGTAATTTTTATTGATTTATGTAAGTGTGAGTATCAAGACGGAAGGTAGTGATATATATTTAAATCAGCGATTTGGATTACAAAACTGGTATGGGAATTATAGCTGTGTCAATCAATACAATGAGTCAATCAATCAAGAATATTCTTATGTAGTTTAGCAATGAAGGAAAAACTATTCCTTCACATTGATCATCGCTTTTGTGTACTTCTGTATTTTCATTTACTTGCAAAATCATCTGGTCTGCTTCTCAAAATTAATTTGAAATCTTTTGTAGATGTGTACAATAATTTAGTTGGAGTGAATTTAGTTCAAAGAAATTGAGCATACATTTTTATAAACTATTTACATCACTAGCGAAATCAGCGTTGCACAAAACAGGCCTGGAACTAACTGAGATTATTACAACGAGCACGATGAAAATAAAAAGAATAAATAATTGCAGTAGATCTTATTGAATTTTTATTTATTAATATTTCATTATTAACAGAGCATTATTTTGATTCAGAGTCGTGGAAGGAAACCCGAAATTGTGCAGGTCATTGCGCCATATCAAGCAACCAGTGCAGAACAATTGGATCTCCAGCGAGGACAATTGATCATGATACGCAAAAAGACTGATTCTGGATGGTGGGAAGGCGAATTGCAGGTATTGTTGATGTAACAATAATTTGACAAATACCTATAAACATTCTCGTTTCTTTTGATGATAAAGACTGTTTCACTTTTATTTTGGTAGAGAATTGATCTCTCAAAGCAATCCTCCATGTTCCCCTCTATTACAAACTAATTAATTAATCAATTCGTTATGGTTAACAAATACTACAGGCGCGTGGTAAAAAACGACAAATCGGATGGTTCCCAGCTTCATATGTCAAACCATTGACCAGCAGTAGCAATAGGAGCACACCTGTATCTCATGGTTATCAAGACTCGCCGACGGATCCAAACGCTGGTGATTATTAAAATTTCTTCTTGTTTTATTATTTAATAATATTGTGAAGTATAGCTATTGATAAAGGTGGCAGAAGATAGGATTCAATCATGAAACTGGACTCATCCAGCTCGTTCGTATTCAAATGATCTTAATGAGAATCAAAATGGTGTCATTTAATTCGAGTTACTCTACATTACCAAATCATTTTCGCCCAAACTAACAACGTTATCACACATTAATTTGACTGATGAATCTCTTAATTCATAATTCCAGAACGCGTTATGGCATTGTATCCACATCAAGCCCAAAATGATGACGAGCTTAGTTTCGATAAGGGTGATGTGATAACTGTTCTTGCGAAACAAGAAGAGGCGTGGTGGAAAGGTGAACTTAACGGCGTCTGTGGAATATTCCCTAGCAACTACGTGACACCTATGTGTGAGTAGAGCATAATAGGCAAAATTATGTATTCATATGCAACAAAAGAAAAAAAAAAGAATATCCATCATTGGTCAAGTAATTTTTTTTTTGTTTCATCATAATGGGTGGACGGACGAGCGCCACCAAATGTCGAATTAGAATCTTTATTTATATATTTATTTTGCATAATTGAATAGATGATTGAACGATTACGAACCGAGGAAGGGCGCTTATTTGTCAACTCTACGACCCCATTTAATGTATGCATTTTGTATATCCTTGTTATCCTGCTTGTCCGTCCATTCTACATTGTTACATGTGCTAAAGTCGATGGAAAGCATTCTCGCCTCGTAACGATGGTGTAAATGATAGAAAAAGTAGACAAAAACGAGCGAGAATATTTTATTGACGTTTTTTTTTGTTTTTTTTTGTTTTTTTCATTCTCTGGCTTTTTGTTTTTTACACACTCACTTTTTTTTTCATCACTAATCGATATCTCTTTCGTATCTGCTTGACACGCAGCCTAAGGATAGCAGCGGAGAACACATCATCGCAGGTTACATATAATAAAAAAAAGAAATTATACGAATGAAATTGAAAAGAACGAAAGCAAAAAAACAAAAAAAAAAGAACTACTTCAGACATGCGATTAAACAGATGAAAATTAATATGAATGAATTGTAGGAATAGTACTCCTTCGTTTAGAGGGGAAAATGCTACAACGACAATTATCCAATGGCCAACACGTGTTTGCACGCGCGCGCTCGTTTGCGTGCGTTTATATGTGTAAAAGAAAATTTATCGAGAGACAGGGGTAATATATGCCATAGAATTTTATTAATTGTTAGTTGGTTCTCTACAGATTATTTACATCTGATAGAGTTTCTATATTGTGTTTATGCCTTTTTTTTTCTCTTTTTATTTGTCCCAATCATGAGTTTATGAATTTAAGATTGAATACCAATATGTTTCAATTAATATATACTTATGGATTTGCATATCGTTTATTTAATTGTTACATGCTTCGTTGTCATTTTCATTTTCTAATTATTTATTATGTTTCCAGACATTTCGCGAAAATAATTTCGCACATTGATTTAATTATTTTTCATTTTATGTATTGGCCCATGTACTTTATAATATTCATTATTTATTTTTTCGTATATTGGAAATCATGTTCATGACGAATTTTTTATTTTGAAGCGCTTCCTATTTTGCTTTCTATGTTGGTTGAGGCCTAATCGACCTTGTATCAATTTAATTATTTATTAATCAAAATATAAACCCTGCAAATCTTGTTGAAACAATGTTATTAGAGAAAAAGAAAAAAAGTTTGTTGAATTATATTCAGACGGGAATTAATGAGATTTAATATATAAAACAATAAGCTTCCTCTGTATACATGATCAGCCCATGTTGAAATTATATTCTGGGGCAAAAATAACATTCATCAAAGTTCACGTTTTCGCCCCAATAAAAAATAGAAAATACAGACCCATGCAATTCTTCACTTGGCATTTTATTTCCAATAATAATGCGGAGTCTTTCGTTGTCTTTATAAATTCGGTTTATGAACATTTTTATGAAGCCATATGGACGATCATTGATTCATTTTTTCCTCGTTGAATTTTAATAATTATTCAATGGGAAGGAGAACAGTGGGATAATTTATTATTGCCCATCTTTGTGGAGATTTCATGAGTGTGAAATGGGATAGAGAAGAAATGAGAATTGATTGCCTATCCAATTCATTTCGTAAATAAGTATGCATTGAAATATCATGAACAATATATCGTGTACAAGCAAGAAAAAAATTAATATAAGTCCATTCGTTATTTAGAACACAAAAAGATAAAGAAAAAAGAAAATGCCATTTTACGAAAATTATTACACTTATATACGTGAGATAAATGCCTATATAATTGATGCCCATAGCACTGAAAATGATGAAAAACAGAAAATTAATAAAATATATACAGCAAAAAAAAAAAATATATCTAGACGAACAAACACCCACGCGCCCCGCAAGTACCATTGTTCCTTTTTCCTAATAATGTTACTACTGGAAATCTATACGTATTGTTCGTTTGTCTTGTACTCGTTAACATTCAATGAATATTCTTCATAGCGCATAGTCCATTATTGCGCCACATATAATTGTTAAAGTGTGAACAAATATCGAATTATCATAATGAAATAAATTCAGGTTAAAATGCCGGAATTGTAATTCAATTAATCTCACGATGTTTGTTCACATTTCTCATTTGTATACAAACAAAACAAAAAAAATATATAACAAATATATATCAGTGTGCCTAACTGGTATACGCACACGTACAAATGATATATCATATACGCATGAAACAGAAAGAACGAAAACAAAAACAACAATAAATAAATCATATATAATGAAAAATAAAGGGAACGAAAAATCACAAATTCGCACATGAGAATTCGAATAAAGTATCTGTCTATTGCAAATATTCAATTCGTCTATGTCAATTTCATTTCTATTAAACCATTTCTCATCATGTCTATTGTTTGGGGTTGGTTTGTTAGTTGTACGTGGTGGTGGCATTCCTTTGAAAAGATAATAATGGAAAACAAATAATGTTAGCAACAATGAATCTAATCAATAGATATTATTGGGTGAATAGTCAGATGAAGAGAAAAAATTTAATACATGTTGATGCATTGAAGTAATTGATTTACCGTGTGAAGATGAGTAATAAAGTAAAAGAAAATTGAATAATAAATGAGTTTTAAGTGCTTTTCCTCGGTGAATTGTTCGATAAAGATGTTCGTTATTTTCAAATTCGTAAAGATTTAACGTGACTATCGGGAGGGCGGGTGAAAAAGAATGGGAGAGAAAGAGAAAGGGCACGGGTGACCCAATTTTATTGGTAAGTGAGGATGATAACTTGAACATGAAGAATTTGTAAAGATTTTTTCTTTTTACTTTGTATACAGCTGATGATTATTCAATGAACGACAACTATTCCATATCAATGCTAGACCCATTGGAACGCAAACGTCAGGATTACATCAAGGAATTAATTGCTACTGAGCAGGCTTATATTGATGATATGCGACTTGTTCATGAGGTGTTTGAGAAACCATTGCTTCATAGTTTGGTACTAACTGTGGATGAGGTCGAAAGGATTTTTGTCAATTGGCGTGATATTATTGCTTGTAATGATAATTTTTTGAGGTAAATTTCATTAATTCTGCTCATCTGCTTTGTATATTTTTAATTCAAAATACAAATTATAATTCTTGCTGATCATAATATCTATGTTGATTATCTATTTTCCTTTGTTTAGAACTCTGAGGATACGAAGAGATAATAGTGCGGATGGTGTTGTCAGAATGATAGGCGATATCCTGTGTGAAAATGTAAGTCTTATCCTTTCGTTTGATATATTTTCGATTCGAGTTTGGTTAACTCAAATTCAGAACCTTCACCAACTTCACAAATATATTTTTTGCATGTTTAAACGAAATAGTATTAAAATTATTTAAAATTATGAAGTTATTTAATACTCATTGATGTTCACAGATTCCAAGAATGTCTGCATACGTTCGATTCTGCAGTTGTCAAATTTCTGCTGCGGTTTATCTACAAAGTTTGACTGAAACTTCACCAGAATTTGTTGCAGTCGCTCAGGCATGTCAACAAGATCCTCGCACTAAAGGCATGCCACTGAGTTCATTCCTGATCAAACCTATGCAACGTATAACAAAATATCCACTCATTATTAGCAAGGTATCTATGACTAATTCGGGTATAAAACAGTCTGTTATTTTTTTCTGCGAATTAATAATAGTTCTGATGAATAACAACTGGTTGTTATGCTTGATGTGGATAGATTTTAGAATATACTCCAACCGAGCATCCGGATCGACAATATTTGCAAGAAGCATTAGCGAAAGCTGAAGAATTTTGTACACAAGTGAATGAAGGTGTGAGAGAAAAGGAAAATAGTGATCGATTAGAATGGTTACAAACTCATGTTTCATGCAATGACAGTACACTTGAAGAGAAATTAGTATTCAACTCTTTGACGAATTCAGCAGGACCACGTAAATTATTACATTATGGGATTCTTCATAAGGTATTTATTATTTTCCGACTTTTCATTGTTTTGTTTTAGGATTAAAATCAATAATATTTGGCATACAATATGAGCAGTAGTTTGTTATAATTATTTGCAACCATAGAGTGTACAGTAGAAATAGAACGTAAAATAATTATTCAATCTACCCTATGGGTTTTTAATGTTTCAATTTTGTTGAAATAGATGACTAAATGTCTTATCATTATTTCTTTCCTATTCATAAGACTCCATATAACTTTGGAATGTAATTTCATTCATTTGTATCTAAATTTCAATTGCTTCCAGGCGAAAAGCGGCAAAGAATTGGTTGCATTTCTCACCAATGACTTTCTTCTATTTGCTCAACCGCTCAAAGCACTGCCATCCGGCCAACAATTCTCCTTTGAACGAAATGAGAATAATAAATTTAAGTTATATAGAAAGGTACAAATAGGGAAAGAAATGGTAACATATCAACATGATGATCGATTGAGTATTTAATTGTATTTATATTCTTAGCCGATATTTCTGAATGAACTTTCGATGTTTGGTGAATCGGAACCCAATGGAAATATAATCCCAATCACATCGGATGCATCACGAACATTGGCACTTCGTGATTCTTCAAAAAAACCGATAGTTTTATTGGCACCATCACAAAACGAGTGTACACTTTGGGGTAGAAAAATCACCGAAGCAAGAAAACAATTTGCTAAGAATGAGAAAAATCTTCTGCAACGACAACGATCGAGTAAGTTTGCACGTTATCAAGATCAATTGATTTTTCTGTTTGAATTTTTGGTATTTCCTCAGTGAATTATTTTACTGATGAGTTTTGTTTTTTTTTGTTTTGATCACACATATATCAATGTTTCATTAATAACCATTTCGCATTATGCGAAAATATAGGACAAGCGCAGTTTTCTTGTGGCCGTATTCTTGTTACGGTGCTCCAGGGCAGCAGTCTGAAAGCGCCAGCTGGTAAGCTTGACGCATGCGATCCATATGTCATTGGAATATTCATAAAGCTTTTGCTTTTTTCGGCTTTGCTTTACTTCTGATGAAATTTCATTACTGGTTTTTGTTCTTGCTTCTTAATTAACCCATGAAAAAAAACTCTTCTCGTGTGCTTTTCTTTCTGTCAACTTAATCGAAAAAGAAAAACAGATATTGTGACAATCTGATTCGTGCCGTATTTTTCTTTTCTTGTTTATCACAATGCACAATGAAACGTTTGATTGAGAGTTCTGAAAATTTGCGACCTGATCAACGGTTTAATCTGGAAGGAAGGCAGAATCTTTCAATTCCCTAGAGAAGGTGTATGACAAGATCAATTGATATAATTGATTACAAAGAAAAGTGGATGATAATGATTTAAGGTTGTTCAAGTATCTTTTCTGGTTCACATATTTTCTAATTATGTTTCCATAAAAAATTATTAATGTATCGTGCGTTCACTCTGGCTATTCACTTGGCGAAATGAAAAAGTATTAAAATTCCAAGAAACTTTTTGTATGTAACTGAAATTAAATGTAAAACTAAATTCACTTCACAAAACAAAAACACAAAGAGACGATCCTTCTTTATTCTATAGTATAACGGGAAGGCTATTCATTTAGTGGAAAGTAATTCCTGCGAAATTGTCTTCATGAACTAGTTCAACATATTCATAAAAAAACTACAAACGTTGAGCTAATTATTTCTCTTTCAAAGAAAAAAAAAAATGATCTGGACAATTTAATAAATTAGTTTTATAATTCATTTACAAATCGAAAATTTAAAAAAGTACAAACTTTCTTCAACATAAAGTCATAACGTCTCAACCGATCTCTGTTCTCATTCATATCACGTCTCAGGGTGTGAATGCAAGAGATAAAGAGAAAAAAAAAACAGAATTGAATGACAAAAGCACGATACTAACAAACAAAAAATCGCATGATTGTAGTTCGCAGGAGACCCACAAAGGGACGTCTAAATCTCGTAGTTGTGGAGGCCGAAGATTTGGTCTTTGCGCGCAGAGGTCAAAGTATGTAAAATAAAAATAGATTAGATTAATATCCCACTTCTAAATATAAAAATATAAAACCACATTTTCTGGCATCTTGCACGCTGCAACTAACATCTTGCAAGTATATAGTTGAAGTGTGATGTTTTCGCATACCTGTATCAAACTGAAACAGTAGTTTTGTCATCATTTTAATATAAATTCTAATAGAAACAATAAATAATCAACAGGAAAATGCAATACATTCTGCAAAGTCTCAATGGGATCACAAGAAGAGAAAACACCAGTGATATCAAGCACAGATTGTCCATTATGGGATACTTCAATGCAATTTTTAATCAAAGATGTTCAAGAAGATACTCTTTGTATAACAGTATTTGATAAAGGTTACTACACTCCAGACGGTAAGATCAACTTTTCCTTCATAATTCCACTCTTTATTTTTATATAAATACAATCTGACAATTATCGCATTATAATCATCCAGATTTCCTTGGTCGTGCAGAAGTAAGAGTGTCTGATATAATGAGAGACTGCAAAGATTCTTGTGGTCCTATTCAAAAACGAATAAAATTACATGAGGTCGACAAAGGTGAAGTTATGTTGAAACTTGATTTACGACTCTTTGGAAGTTAATTTTTATCAAACTATAAAATTTAAATCTGCAATTATGCATTATAATGCAGGTAAAAAAAATATCAACTCAATTTTTTCTCATCTTTATCGTATTATTATTATTAATTTGATATCAATTCACAAATGGGACAGTGGAGTGCATTTATCAAGAATATCATCTTCATTGTACAGACTATTATTCAACTGAAACGTCATTTATTTATTTCTCAAAAGTCGTCAAACAATTAATAGCTCATAGTATAATAAATATATATACGATTTTTTTTTCTTTCTACTAAAAAGCCAAACACTGCGATTAGAGATAAGAAAAATCATCGGACGTTTATATCTAGTCGGGATATACATATAAAGTTCGACATACATCATATGTGTATAACAAGAAGATATATCATCGTATTAAATTTATAGAGTTCTATTATTCATATCATTATTGCTATTATTATTGTTATAACTATTATTGCTATTTTTAATTAGTTAATAATTATTGAAGTATTCGTACGTAAGCAAATACTATTGACCAACTCATGATGAGACTGTGGATTGAATATTATCGCGCACGTACAAAATTGAACATTCCACTAAATAAATATAAATACATACATAAATCTTGTTGTTTCTTCTTTCTTCTTTCTTTTCTTTTGTTTATAAATGTCGATGTGCAATTGAACAGGGCGCCGAGATCATAGAGCTAACTAATCATTTATAACTACATCATTTTAAGGGTTTCCTCCTTTTTTTTTTCATTGAGATTGTACAAGATTTTCTTATCAGTCGATTACCACCAAAATGAAAAAAGATAGAAGTCGAGCAATAAATAGTATCGCCATAATTTTTCCCTAAGGGGAGACATATCTCCCAAAAACTTTCTTTGCTATGCTTCTGAATCTTTAGCGACCCGTGGTTCCTCCATCATTGCCATGGTTTCTGTTGGTTTTCTTTCGCTTGGGGATTCATCATTGTCGGATGGAAATTCGAAAATTGGTTGGAATCCACCGAATAATTGTGGTTTGAAGTTATCCACATCAAAACTTTCTCCATTTGTTTGTATTCCTGATGATTCGCCAGCTTCTATTTTTTCTTCTTTATGTCTATCGTTTTCATTGTTATTGTTATCATTTTTATCAGTACTGTCTTCATTTGAGGCATTTTTATTACGTTCAAACGTATCAATCCGATCATGAAAATCATTTTTTCGTTCATTATCATTTTGATCATCATTGATGTTATCATCCCTATCAATTTTATCACTTGACTCGTTCGGTTTGGATAGGAATGGACCACCAGTGACAACACTCCAGCCGTTTTTCGATGGTGCTTCAGCACTGATGCTTGCTACAAATGGCGCCATGAAATTCTGTGGTGATGGCGCAGAACTTGATGAGCTTGAGGGTTGTTGAGATGGCAATAAAACTGGATTTCTCTCGAATGGTTCAATTGGTCGTCGTTGTGGGGCTCGAGTAGTTGGCGTATAAACATACGCGATGGGAGTGACAGTTGTACCTGACGGAGATGGCGAAGAAGATGATGATGATTGCAAGCCACCACCGAATAATTGAAGAGTTGTTGAAATAACATTTTGCTTCAAGGGGAATGGCTGATGGTCTTGCAGATATGGAATAATATTTATACTTGTGTCTCTATCTTGTTGATTCACTGTTGAAGAGTCTTTGTTATCATATGAGTTCTCTTGTGCATGATGGTGATGTTGATTAGGTACGAGAAGTGGTTTCTCCTGCAATTGACTGATGAATAATGATGGATTCGGAATGGCGGGTGGATATGGGAAATCAGAAGCTAACCGAACTGGTGGTCGTACTGGAGCAATATTCACATCACTATCATCATTATCGTCATCGTTTTGTTGAGACAATGTTTCTGGTGGCAGAGGACGTTGAGGTCCATGTATTCCTATTACAACACTTTCATCCATTGGTTCTTTTTCAATGGAATCATCTGCATCTGGTCTAATATCCATCGATCCTTTCACCGGATATACAACGTAAACTGGCGATTCGTCGACCCGACGATTAGCCTCATCACGATTTTCATTTTCATCATCATCGCTGGTATCATCATCACTAATTACTACCTTGTCATCAGGCACAATATCTGTTTGCACTTGATGTTGCTGTATCATTTGCAATGTTGCAACACTTGAATTACCAATTCTACGTTTTGGAAATAACGGCGCACGTGGTGGCAATCCCAATGATTCACTGGTAATTTTGTCCGTGTCTTCATCATTCAATCGTGATTTCAAAATTTGATTACTAGTCGAAGGTGAACGATTACGTTCGTCTAATTGACCCTCGATCCCAATTACATTTCTACGCAGTGGAGGAATTTCATTTTGCAGTGGAGCATCCTCAGTTGTCTTACGATTATCCAGTGTGCCGATTAATGCCGATGGTGCGGGTAATCGTAACGCATGAACTGGTGGTGGTGGAGGCGGTGGATTCAGTCGTTGAAGATGTGATACTGTTGGTCGCCTCTGTGGCAGCCGGTGTTGTGATGGTGGTGGAGGTGGAGGTGGTGGTCGCATCGATACTCGCGGTGGATATTTAGGTGAACTGGGAATAATCATTGTGCCAATCGCTTCACTACCACGACGCTGCGATGTTTTGACATTTGGACGAAATTGGGGTAGAATATTGGGAAGATTTATGTCCACATGGAGCGGACGTATCTTATACCCATTTCCATTTGGTAGAAGTGGTGGCCGTTGTATTCTAGTTGGCATTTCAGGCCTCGATTGATGATAATGATGATGAGGTGGGTAGTGCAATGGTGGACGTTGAGCTGGTAATGATGATGGTCGTGTAGCGGCGCCATCAATTGCAGGTGGAGTTAAAATTTCGGATAATTCTGACAATCCATCATTCATTACTGGTTTTATTGACGATGATGATGACGATGTTGTTGACGGTATTATCGAAGTAACATCCTCAAACATTGTTGATGTTTCTGGAGCTGATGTGGGAAACACAACACGATATCCAGCTACAACATTTATTTTATCATCTTTAGTTTTTTCAACAACACTTTGTGACTTCTCTGACTGTTCACTATTGAACCACCATTTTTGTCCAACGTCATGTTCCATTGGTGGAACATTTTCGTGGATTGGGGGATGTTGCGGATGCTGATGTGGGTGCTGATGCGGATGCTGATGTGGATGCTGATGTGAATGTTGATGTGGATTTTGATGTGGATGTTGATGTGAATTTTGATGTGGATTTTGATGTGGATGTGGGCGTTGATGAAGATTAACTGACATATCAGGATGCCCGATTTCTGAAGGTCGAATGGGACTCATATCTCCATAAGGTGATTCAGGTATTGCGCTTCCTTGTGCGTAATATGATCCATCGACATTCTGCCGATTCCCGAGAACGAATGATATTGTATCTTGATCAGGTGGTACAATAACATTGCTTGCACTCTCTACTACAAGTCCAGAATAACTTGGATGATTGATAGGATGATTTAGATAATCATTGTAACCCACATTAATATTCACTGCTCCTTGCATGGGTCTGATGATTCCATTACTGTCATTCGGGTTATTTGGCATTGGATCCAAGGGCATGGAAGTAATTAGTGATGATGGTGGTGTCATTGTCGTGGTGGTGGATGTTGTTGGTTGTGTTGTCGTTGTTGTTGGTGTTGTAGTTGCCAACGTGGTTGTAATTGGTAGACTCATAGTGGTAGTTTTGCTTGTACTTGCACTCGGTGTGAATTCCAATGGAGCATAATCTTCATAATTATCATCGTATCCATTCATGTCGGATATTCCAAAGATCTGATCAGCTTGGTACTCATTTCCTTCCGAGTTCTGTATCTTTTCAATGGGCAATATTGCACCGGTATAATCATCATCATATCGATCATTTTTAGCAGGATTCCATGTTGTCACTGGTGTAGTCATCATTGGTTTTGGTGTTGTCGTCGTCGTCGTTGTTGTCGTAGTTGTGGGCTTTTGTGTTGTCGTAGTCGTTGGTGCTTGAGTTGTGGTTGTTGTGGGCGCGCTCGTTGTAGTTGGTTTCCTTGTAGTCGTTGTCATCATTGGTTTCCTCGTAGTGGTAATTCTTTTGACAAAAGGTCTCATTGTCGTTGTCGTTGTTAGTATTGGTTTTCTTGTAGTAGTAGTTCTTGGAACAAATGGTCTACGTGTCATTGAATAAGATTGAGATGTCGATGCTTCGCCACCATGATGATAATTTTTATGATTTATCGTATTAACGTTGTATGTATTTGATCCGCCTTGTACTTTTGTATTTGCATATGAATTTGATATGAGTGGATATTTATCGTTTGTGTATTTTTCATGATTAGAATAACGCACTGGTAAATTTAAAAAATCATGGAAACTCGGTGAATATGGATTGATTTCATTAGGTATTTGTTCATCATCATCGTCTGTATTTTCATCATTGAGTGATGCTAACAAATCAAGAGTATCTTTGTGATCATTATTGTTATCATTGTTTTCATGTTCATTCTCGCTTTCTTTATCGCCCATTTGCTGGGACTCATCGACGTCATGTTGTTCGTCATCATTATTTGCTTCATATGAACCGGTATAATTGAGGGCTTTCAACGGTGGCGCTTTATCAAAGTCAATTTGTCCAGTAACGGGATCTTTTTCCAATGAGAACGGTTGACCACCATTGAAAGCAAACGGAACAACATTCGTAATTCTATAACGCAATGAGGATTTTGCATCATCTTCATGTGTTGTTGCTTGATTATCCAAGTGACCGCCCATCAATGATTCGCTTGTTACTGGTGAAGCAACCACAAAAGAGGCCACTATTGATATCATCATCGTCAATGTGACCATCATCAACTCAAGCTGTCTTTTCTGTTTCATCATTTCTGCAACAAGAGGAATAAGAAAGAAAAAAAAGAAATACATTCGCTCTTTACTGTCACCAAACAAGTTTCTATTTTTGTTTATTTGTTCTTTTGCTATCTTTCTGCAGGAAGATGTTACGGTAGAACTGGTCGTGACACAAGAATCCTATTTGGTCTTCAAGATTCTCTATCTATCATTCAGCACTTTCAAATCAACTTTTACAATTCAATGTACATTTATTGTATGATATATGAATAAACCATGAGTGTTCAAGAAGATTAAGAATGGATTGAAACTAATTTTCTGATTGTAATGAAAAGTAGGCCGATGACCCAGGTCAGCTCTTTTGTATCTTATTTTGGGCTAGCATCAATATCAATCATGAGTCACTACAAATATTCTTACATATCCACACAAATCATTTTCAATATTATAATAGAAAGTTATAATAAACAATATTTACCTGCAATTTGTTTTCAGATACGTCTTGGTCAATGAAAAAGTAAAAATTCAGTCCTGAATTTTCCTCTCAATGACTCAGTTTCAATTCAATTTAAATGCAAGAAAAGTAATTGTTTCACAGGCAGCATTTTCATTGGTTATTGTTATTAATTTTTTCTACAATTCCGTAAGTAAAGTTATTGTGTAATGAGAGAGTTTAATTGAAATCGAATGCACTTGAAGATGAACAAACAGAAAGAAAAAACGAAATACACAAAAAATAAAAAACAAGAAGAAGAGAAGGAAGACAATTGTTGTGGTGTTGTATGCGTCCTTGGCAAACTACGGAAGACTACTGAAGATAAAATTGTTCAACGATATGATGTGGTGTCCAACACTTTACTTCTTTCAAACCTGGTGAGAGGGAGAGCAAATGGTTGGTAGAAGTAGTAGGGCAAACAAAAAGGAAGACGAAAAAGAGAGGAAGAAATACGGACTTGTTGAGAAGAGTATTCACGATTATCATATTACAATGTTGGTGGAATGAAATGGAGAAATAAAAGAGAAAAATATTGGTGAAGAAAGGTGTGCGAGGGGAGGATCATAGCAGCATGGAGATAAGAAGGCGCGTTGAAGGCGCAATAACGATATTACAGAGGAAGAAGCGGGATTTTTACGGGTGCAAGGGAGCTGGTGTGACGATGGAACGGTACGTGAAACAGTTAGGCGTACGACCCACATACATACAGACCTGCCCATCGGCCCCGGACATCGTGCCAGTTTTCTCGGCCTCAACCCTCGTCATTTGGACCTTCAACGGCACAAAAACTATTTGAATTATATTACAATTTAATAGTTGGTTGACGCGGATGCGGTTATAACTGATGACAAACTTTAATTTGCATCATTAAAACTGGCGTTGCATTCATTTTCTCGATCTTTCTCTACTTGATAACGGTATTTTGATCTATATGTTTGCATATCAATATATTAGTCGTGTACTATGAGGACTGGGTCCTATTCAAGATCCGTTCGATATACTTTGATGATCCTCATGTGTATTTTCATATGATCAATCAGGATATGTTTGATATTTTCTTGAAATTGTTGAAAGACTTGTTACTTTAACTCAATTCTAATTCAATTGTTCCAAATTAGAATTAAGGATCATACAATTTGAAGGTTAGAAAAAGGATTTTTACTGCATATAATTCAATATAATAATTATAAATGAAGGGTAATCTACAGACTGTGCAGTAATAACTGAGAGACAGTTTTCATATTGATTGATGTGGGAAAAAAAAACAATTTGCATAATTAGCCATTTAACAAACAGATAACAATTTACATCAATGAATTTTTGGGAGTGGCAATTTGTAAATTTTAATACAGATATGGTTTCTGGTACTTAATTACATAAAATTCCTCCGTTTTTTTTTCTTTCTAATTATTATTTATGCTCATTCAACACACATTCATGCTTGGATTCCCACTGGGATAACAATCACATTATTTATTCAGTGTGGGCGTAAAAGTATTAACATTCCATCTGTATGTAGGTCAAGGTTGAGTACCAATTTCTATCAGCATTCGCATTAAATACGAAAATATAAATAGTCGATAATCCATCGACATTAGTTCTATCAACAAATGAGAAACTGATATAAATAATACAATTATACATAAGAAAATCAGGACTATTAAAAAGAAATAGAACTACATTTAATATTGTAAATAGTGCTCGAACGTATTTTTCATATTTTAATCTATCAAAATTCATGTAAATAATTTTTATATATTATTTTCATACGCATTTGTATACATTAGAATAACATTAATCGATAGGAGATATTAAAAATCTCCAAGAACTTCGTTAATGTCTTCTTTATCTATTTTGTGATAGCATGAATTTTTGAATTGAGGAAAATTCTTCTTTTCAAATCTATCGCAGTGTTGGCATGATGAAAATTTTATACATCTGTTCGAAATCAAACTCTCTAGCTGTGTTAAGAGTTGTATATGTGTAGAATGTGTGCATCCACCACGTATAGATTTTGTAAACGAAATATATCTTGACCAGATGTTATCCCCACTCGATAATGCTTTTGTAAACGTGTGCATTCAATATTCCAATGGTCTTTGAACAATAGTCGTTTTAGTATCTAATCGAAATTCAGAGAGTTTACACGTGTGTCACGTAATTCGTTCAGAGTTATTTATATTCATATTGGCTTTTTAGCATGCGCAATGGCACATCATAAATTTATATCAATTGTATTTATTTCATTGTTACTCTCAATTGTAGTTGTTTGCGCTATTTTTTATCGTGTCAATGGATATCAATTTGTATATAATTCTAATATAAGATATCCATCAAACAGCATTGATCAACAAGATTGGCAAGAATTTGAAGAATTTCGTGAATGGAAAAGATTGCGAAATGAATTTGGTCATCATAATATTGGCAAGTCATGGAATGATAGAAGAGGAAATTTGAATACATACCATGGCGATCATTCGATAAGAGTATCGAAAATTCATTGGGATTTTAAGGATCCACCACCGAGCGACTATCCAGCTTTGGTGGGTCGCTATGTCGTTAATCAAGCTAGTAAATATTCTTTTACTATAATACATTTATTAATCTTCTTAAGTTATTAATTTTATTAATATTCATTCTGCTTCAATCATTATTTTTTTGTTATGAAAGTATTTTACTATTTTTGCTATGTAAAATATATTGTTTGATATTCATTTAGTCATGTTTGAATTGGTGCGCAAAATATCGTTCAATTCATACAGCGCACAATAGCAGAAATAATTACTCATTATCCTACGGGCAAATGAGTAATTACATTTATGTATTTCTTGAAGAAGAGGAAAAGTCATGGCTGAGTCATATAAAATAATTCTGAGAGTAGACAAAGAGAATGAAATGTATTTTGAAATTAGTTATCTACAGTCAAAAGTGAATTTGTTTAATTTCACTTGTTGCTAACCACTTGAGTGACGAGAGCTATCAATTTCTCAAGCACTTGCGATTATTGTGGTTCAAGTCTTGACTTTAACGTACAAAAAAGATTGTAAATAGTAAATCGAAGGTTTATATAATAAGTATAAAACATAAACTTCATATTTATTTTCAATAATATTTGCTTTTTTGCAGTTTGGACATCTGTTGCTACAATCAGTATAAATAAAAATATCCGGACGTTCCCATTTGTTAATGTGGTTGCTGTAAGCGATGGACCACTTGGTAATGGAACTGGAGTTCCATATATTTTTCTGACACCGTTGGATTTTACAGCCAAAGATTCTGAGGTACGTGGATAGATATAATCAGTAATGTTGGCAGTAGAACTCTGCTATTTCAATCGTTATATATAGACACAGTTCATTGTGATAAGATATTATCAATAAATTGAATTCTGATAAAAATTATGTGTTTTTGATTTCCTTGTGCAGGTTGATTCACGTGTGACATTCATGATGACCTTAGCCCAAGGTGAATATTGTCAGCAGAAATCGATGGATCCAATTGATCCTAGATGTGCGCGAGTTATTTTGTCAGGAAGAATTGAAAAGGTCTGTTGATAAATCTTTGATTATGCCTGCAATAACTACTGCGTTGTTAGTTTGACTTATTTTAGTATGTTGATGACGATTTATTATTTATTTAGATACCAGTGAATAATACCGAGCATGAGATTGCCAAGAACTACGTTTTTGATAGACATCCGACACTGATCAACATGCCGACTGGTTAGCATCATCTATAAATATATAACACATGAGGAAAAGATGTTGAAAATTAATCTTTTTCTGCATTTAGCGTTTGTTTGATTTTTCAACTGTATTTGTTTATTTTTTGTTTCAGATCATGATTTCTTCTTCGCCAAACTTAACATTTCTTTTATTGCAGTCCTCGATTACTATGGAGGAGCTAAAATTATCTCCCCTGAGGATTATTTTCATCCTCCCGTATTGCATCAAAACCGTATATTCAATTATAAACATTGAAGAAGGTGAATATAGGAGGAAAATATAACGTTTGACGAAATATTTTTAATATGTATTTTCGTATTGAATTCTTCATCTGCCAAATTACGATGTAATTAAAATAAACGATTATTCTTATGAACATAAACATTTTTGACTTTTTATTTCACACTATTGTGCCTCGTGTGCGATAATCTTGTGTTTGAATTTTCGTGCTTTCACTAGGGATTTTGTACAGTATCAACACAAGTTGCATCCGTAGGTAAGACAGGCGAACAGGTATAATTCTGTTTGTTCTCATTATCTACGATTCTCATCATACATAACCGCAAATTCTTGTATCTTATGGATCATATAATTTAATATATAACTTAATCAATACAAAATGGGTCGTAGTAAAAAGGTAATGTGTGAAGAAAAATGACACTTTTCTTTCCGTATAGTTGAACAACGTTGAAAATAATTTTCTATCCCTATTATTTGGGTTAAACCATATATTTTGGAGGTTAACTCACGCATTTTCATTACAGGGAAGATGTGTGAAAAAAAACAAACAATTAAATTCAGAGGAGAACCAGGATCTTGTTTTAGCACCTCACTCATTTGTTATTCATCGTGGAATCCCTGGTGATCATATTGTCGAGCTTACAAGAGATTTTCGAAGAATGATGGAGCCTTTCACAGCATCAGAATTGAAAGAACGAAAACGAAATACAATCAAAGATTTTGTATCAGTTTCGGGAATTCTTCATGTTAGTCACATGTGTATATTCAGTAATACAACAATTGGAATGTACTTGAAATTATGCAGGTGAGAA
>JAPYZF010000331.1:0-101616 GCA_030523045.1 Meteorus cinctellus
TTTGTCCGTTCTCCCCGTACTCCACCCGCCCTCTCCCCCCCTCTCCCCCCCCCCCCCCCCCCCCCCTTTCTGTTATGAATAGTTGGCTGTATTTTTTTTTTACCATTTGCCTTCAATGTCTATATGAATCATTGGACGTCAAGATTTTATCGCTAAATTTATAAAAGAATATAAAGAACAAACGACAATTAAAATATCAAACGCGAAAGATGATGAGTTTGAATCCGTTGTAGTGGGAAACTCACTGTAAATGTAAATACACTGTTATCTGTGATTATTATTTTTCATTTTTTGTTATTGTCTCTTCCAAACGTGTGATCGTGTCTTGAGACAATTGATCCGTCGTCTTCCGAGTTCCAACACGAGCATATATAATAAAATAAACCAATTGATTCAAAGATCAGTTAAACATTATCGAGGATGATCGCGAGCGATTTCACTACCGCAATTCTCGTATACACGATCCGCATCAGACGGGAACAAATATTCAATTAGATAGTTAGCATTTACAAATATTCCAATTGTACGTATGGGCTACAGTCATGAAACGATATCGTGAATTTTTTCAATTTCGCGTTCCTTCATTTTATTTATGTATATACATATGTATATATACGTATATACATCATTTGATTGTGATATGTGCCAATGTGACGGTACCTCAGATGCACTGCCGCCGATAAACTAAAAGAAAATAGAATCTTACATGATATATTATCAGATAATACAAACATCTTGCCTTCTAAATGCTTCTTCAAGTGCAAAACAAAAAAAAATTTTATTTCAGTCACGTCCAGCATTTTATCCATGGTGTATCTCTTGCCTGTGGATATACACACATATATGTATATACTATGAACAAATGAATATATATATATACCTTTAGAAGCCTTGTCTATTGCCAAGAATTTACGAATTCTACTATCGAGACTGCGATTCGATGTTATACTCATTATTATCGAAGTTTATTTTTGCTGTCGAAAATAAAGAAGATTGTAAATAATGTCTCTGCTGTGGAAAGAAATGATATGTTCAATGTGCTGGAGCATATTAATCTGTACTTAATTCAAATATTGTGACTTGAGCGCTATTGTTGAAGGAGAAAACAAGTAACAAATTGCTTCTCATTATTAATATAACTTCACGAGAATGAAAAATAAAAGTTTCGTCCAACGTCAACACATCATGAGATCAAATAAAGCATAAAGAGATAAGAGATAACGAGAAATAAACAAATTCAAAATAGGATTAATTGACTAATGCGCGTTCTTGCGTAACAGACGTTGCTTTATCCACAATACAATTCTGATATACAAAGAGAAAGAAATGAAATAAAAAAATTAATCGGCTGTATTTTTTCACGGGCTTTGTAAAAATAACAACTTAAAAAACGAAATAAGCTACATTCGTTGTACATACACTTTAATGAATTAATTAAGAACAATATATATATATATATATATATATATATATGAATAAATTATAGATTGAACCTAAATCTCTCAAGGTCTTTCTATTGGAGTATTCCTTGATAAAATAAATTGGAGGATGTATTCACATTCAGAACCATAATCCAAACCTTTGTAAAAAATTATATTCGATGTTGGCCTCTTTTTGGAGCTAATTCCTCTGGGCTATGGGCTGATTGTCATGGATACCAACATAGCCACACTGATAGCAAGTTTAAACTGTAACATGTCTTTTCGGCCATTGTCGTTAGCATTATCATGGTAATTCGTTATCAGAATGATTTATTCCTCACGAAATAATCACTCGACACAGAGGGTCGAACCCAGGACCTCCCACTGCTCTGACCAGGGGCTAGCACGGTGACCACTAGACCAGAGCACCGGTAAAAAATCATTTCCAATTTCTCACAATGAGTCGAAAAATGACCACCGATGAGAAAATGCGATGATTGTCTCATTTTCAATCATTTCCAATTTTACTCAAAACTAAAAAAATTTGTATGAGTCCAATGTGTGTATAAGTTTTCGAAACCCCATGCGCTCCAGCTGGGACGAAGTAATTTGGAAAACTGGTGCAGCGGTCCTTTACGGCCACCTAATTTATTGTATAGATTCATGAATCCCAAGATTTTCATCTTCTTGAATTATCATTTTCACTATTATATTATGAGTGTGTATATGAAGAAAATAACGGAAAAAATGAGCAAGAACTCATTGGGAAAATGAAAAATCAATATAAATCTATTGACTAACAAAATAATTTATTACAAAAATCCATTAAAAAATAAGATTGAAGATAAAGACATTTAATAATCAGCGGCGTTACTAGCTAAATAATCTCTTCTGCCAATATTTGATGCTTGTTTGTTCTGTATTGCTTCTAATTTCGGACATTCTGTAATTCGATGACCAAGTCCACCACAGTAACTACAGCCGCGCTCATCACCCAGATTGAGATACTTTTCATTCTCAGAACATAATTCGAACAAAAATGGTGGTACTTTCTGCTTAGCTTCCATAAGTAAATGTTTCAAATCTAACAATACTGATTCGTCATTAGCTTTATTAATGAATGTCGTAGCAATTCCAGTTTTACCGGACCTACCCGTCCTACCGATACGATGTACATAATTTTCCACATCGTCAGGCATATCATAATTGATAACGTGTTGAACATCAGCAAAATCAAGACCTTTTGATGCAACATCAGTAGCAACAAGTACGTCTTTACGTCGCCCCCGAAATGCTTCTACTGATTTTGAACGCTCTTCTTGATCTTTACCGCCATGAATTGCAACTGCTTCAACACCTTTGAGTAAGAGATATTCATGAATGGCATCAACATCCTGTTTTTTTTCTGCAAATATCAATACAGGTGGTGTGGTTTTCTGCAAACATTCCAACAGATAGACTATTTTTGCTTCTTGTTTCACGTATTCAACTTCTTGTATAACGTTCATTGACGCAGCACCAGCACGTCCAACATTGATTGTCACTGGTTTTACTAATGCTGAACGCGCAAAGTTTTGAATTTTCTTCGGCATAGTCGCTGAAAAGAGTAATGTCTGCCTCTGTCCACGAAAGAAGGAAAATATTGTCCGCACATCCTCTTCAAAGCCCATATCAATCATACGATCAGCTTCGTCCATGCACAAATAACGGCATGTACTCAATTTCACCATTTTTTTATCGAGCATGTCCATTAATCGTCCAGGCGTTGCAACCATTATGTGTACACCTTTATTGATAATATCTAGAGATTCCGACACTGGAACTCCCCCAATTGCAAGACAACTTCGTATTTCGGGACAATTAGCCGTGCGCAAACTATTTGTATAGTGTTGAATAATGTCGAATGTTTGTTTCGCTAACTCTCGTGATGGACAGATAATAAGACCGTACGGTCCTTCATTACGAATGAATGGCATCCCAACTTCTTGTTCCAAACAAAACATAATCAATGGTAAAACAAATACTAGAGTTTTACCGCTGCCAGTGAAAGCAATTCCAATCATATCACGACCAGCTAGAACTGTTGGAATACCTTGGACTTGAATTGGTGTTGGTTTTACAATCCCTTTTTGCTCTAAGCCATGAAGTATGCCACGGTGAAATTTCATTTCCTTGAAGCGTTTCAATGGTGGTGGTACATCTTCGCCTTCAACCAAAATACGTAACTTCCGACGAGTTTTCTCATGCCGAGTTTCATCCAATGCAAGTATCGCACGTGGTGGCCGCCAACTTGTTTTTATCGGTTCGTCGTATTGGATACCTTTAGCCAGCTCAGCAACGCCCATTAAAGCTTTATTTTCTGCGACACTTTCGAGAATCTTTTCCTCTTCCTTCAATTGTCGTTCTAACGCACTTTCTTTCTTCGCTTCCGCGAGCTTCTTTAACTCTGTGTGTTGATCTAGCAATGATATATTCGACTTCCTACCCCATACTTGACCATCATCATCATCGTCATCATCTTTCTCATTTTCACTACTGCTCCGCCCCGCCACACCAAAATATTCATCTTTCAATTGCCCTAGTCGACCAAGTTTCATCAATTGTTGTTTTCTACGTTCTTTTACGGGAACGTAAGGGACATAATTATCTTCGGAATCCGAATTATGATCTTTATCATTTCGGGATCGCTAAGAAATAAATAAAACAATGAGGTTAGAATTCACTTAGCTTATATACATTTGTTTTAATTCGAGACTAAAACATGATCATGAGAATTTTATGCACTTACCTTTTTTGAGGCATTTTCTCTATCATCACGACCCATATTTAGAAGATTTTTTCAATTAATTAAACAATATCGAGTTGTTGCACATTGTGTACCATCACCTATATATTTTGATATGGAGTGACAAAGTTTCTCTTCTGTTAGAACTTCTCAGTACTGGTTATGCCATGGAGCCAAGACTTCACGATTCGAAACATCACAAATGCTTGCAAATTGTATTTTAACTCGTTCGTCTCCAATTTCATGAATAGAAAGTAGAATACAGAGCTAACAGCACTGATGTTCTCTTTCATCTGTTCGTTTTGATTGATTCGACGAATTGACATTATCTCGCAGTGTTCTGATGGCGTTGAAATAAGCTTGTATATTATACAAACAGCAGCATGAAAAAAAATCATACTTTATTTGTTGTAGATTTGTAAGAAACATTAGGAACAACTTCATTATTCAAATGTTATAATTCTGAGGCTTTTTCGGACATCCTTGTTTGGTTTGGTAAAACTTCCAATGTTTATATGTATTTAATGTAATAACTTTTAAATAGGGAGACACAATATTAGATTGAGCGATTTCATCTGATGATCACTGAAAAGTTGGAACTATCGATAATTAAATGGAAATACGGTGAATAATTCTTATTCATATCGTTGAATATGTCGTTGACTATGTAGTGAAACATAACTTTGTAAAACAGGAGGATCTCTGATAAATTCTGAATCGTTGATCATTATTTCCAGATGACTGAATCTTTACAAGTTATCATCTTCCTACTTGTCGAACCATAAAAATATTTTCATTCCACTCTATTTATTTCGGAGTACTCTGTAGTTGCACAACATATACTTCAAAAAATAAAACTTTGTTATTCAATCACTCTGTTTTTCACAATAGTCGTAGAACTGGCAAACTTTACAAACCCGATTCTACACATTAATTAAATGTAGAGTATTTTTTGAGCCAAAAAAATCTGGCTGAAGTTGACGATCTGAAAGTCTCATTTATTACTCGCTGATTGATTTTTGGATTGGTTATTTTTCCCTGATGCAATTTCCTCTCGAAGATAAAACGTAAAAAGTATTATATTGTAAACAATCTTATTCTTCTTCAAGTTTTGAGTTCCAAAATGTTCTTCTTTTATTTTTTGAAGACTGTCGCGTGATGACTTCGTGCATTCACCTTGTAGTCAAAAGCGGTTGTTTGAATGCTTATATTTTTGCTCCAGGCTGCGTTTACTGAAATATGAAATTGAAAGTACCTATCAATTCAACGATCCACCAAATCGTTAGAATGAACAATATAACAAAATAACTACGCAAATGTGAATTTTGATCTACAGACCAGGCACAGATTATGACAAGGGAATTGTAATTTGAATGAGTGGAAAAAAATTTCTGATCAACATAATCTAACAGGTAAATACTTGAGATTTTCGCAATTCAATCACCACATATTGTAAGACTAGAATCTTCTCTTCTTTTCTCCTCAAACGATCTCTGAAGAGTTTCACTTTGTATTCGAACTGTTTCTCTCGATCAGTTGGTTATAGAAATCCTGTTTCAGTCTGTACAGATACACTGCGAAATCTTTCTTCTGCTCATCCTTCGCTCTCGTTCATGTCATGATTTTCCTCAAGTAGGTTGAGAATTTCATCATTAATATAATACTCAATACAATCCTGTAAATTGATGAAACTACAATAAGCAAAAGAATTCAATTTCTTATCATAATGAAAAAGAGAAGGCAGCAACGTACATCACCACACCAATCGATGACTATCGATTGACCTCTTCACCGACAGATGTGTAGGAACTACATTTTCCTCCAAAATCCGTCTGTGCCCAATATTTGATACAAAATCATCTCGTTGGATGTGATTACTGCAAATTCTTGATTTTTCCGAAACATTTTGAAACTCAAAATCTGTATCAATCCATTTCTTCTTCAACTCTTCATTCCGGAACGAAAATCTGGAAACAATTTTTGGATGAAATAATCTAACTTTGATTATAAATAATCAGCCAGATGAATCGACAGAATTCCAAAACAGGAAATTTCTTTTTACATTCACTGAACATCATAATCAGATGTATTTTATAAGCATCGTAATTAAGGTTATGAACAATCATGAAAATTTGTTTGTAATAGTTCTTCTGACTACGTGTACTTTACCGAAAAAAAACATAAATTTGTTTCCGGATACCAAAAAGATTTACATGATTTTACACAGGATGTCTTGATCATTCTCGTTCTATTTCGTTACCTCTTTCTGTGAATTTCAAATCCAATCCAAATAACAACAATGCTGCAACACAATATTTGTATACAATAGCAGGAATTTATATATAATTGCCATGCGCAGTTTTAGTGAAAGGAGATAGTTCACCCACCAAAGACAGAGACATAAGATGCTGAAGTTTTACACAAACGCGGCAATGCTCTACTTATTAGCAGTGCATGTTCTACACTTCATACTGATGTATGTATTCAGTGTTCACATTAATTCAGATTTATTATTCATCATGTAACTCTGTTAGAGATGCATTAGACAGTGCAAAGTGTCGGTTTTATTCTCGTCAAACCGACCTTCAGCAATTTCAAATTCTCCTGTTTAGAATATAAACGAAATGGTGTTGCTTCATTCAAATAAGTTACAAATTCAAATCGTGCGTTGAAATTTCCATCGAATACATCCATCAAATGACTGCAATTCATTATTAAAAAATATTCTCCATTACAATTATAAACTGTTCAATCTCAACGCTAATGAGTATGTAAAAGCACACATTTAAAAAATACAAAACATTTCTACCATCAGCTAACTTCATAGATGACAAAGCATAGAATTATTAAAATAAACTTCGTTTCATTCGAATTCGTAAAATAACACTACAAACTTTTATAAATCCTCTTCAAATATGCTTCAAATAATTCGGAAAAAAAGAATAAAAACAATAAAATAACAAAAATATTTAGAGCAACATCATACGGAATGACTTCCTTCACCCCTCACTTCCTCAACTTGTGTCGCAACAAACACAACTTGAGAGCGATATGGCGGCCAGCTGTTTGTTTTTGTTTTCGGGCATGAGATTCACGTGACGCCGATGGTGGCTGGTGGCGGCGCGCAAGTTTCATCCATGTCACGCTGACGCTGATTGGTGTATACTGGTGCACTCGCAAACTCATCCACCAATGAAATATTGCGTAACAAACGATGACTGGTACTTCTACGGTGTAGGAACACATTTGACATCGATAAATGCGTGAGAGTGCTGTATGACGTTGTGTGTTCACCAGAGAAGTGTGTGTGGACTTGTGGAGGTGCCAGGCTGTCGTTCGTCGGCTCCTCCTCGTCGTCGTCGTCGTCGTCGGTCGTCGTTTTAGTGGCCTCCGTCGGTTAGTTTCCTTATTTATATCAAATCAATTACTGTGAATATTTCACTGATAAAAATCCCTGAATAATCTACGTCAATATTCATAATAATAATATTTAAAAAGCAGTTAATAAGATGCGCAGGGGCATTTAATGTCAACGACGAGCACGTTTCGCTCACGCGAGAGACGTAACAAAGGAATCAGGCTTCACCTCATGTATATACACATACACATATATGCCTATGTGTGGTTATGCCTGCAAGTGAAAACGGCGTAGTGCTGTGTATAAAGAGCAACAGAGAGATAGTTAGATTTAAAGAATAAATAAAACAGATACACATAGAGTGAGTGAGTGAGAGAAAGAGAGGAATAGAGATAGAAAAAGAATAACAGGGGGGGGGGGGGGGGGGGGGGGGGTACTATTTAATCACGGTTATATATGACAAAGAAAAAGAAGGTATAATTTCCTTTGACATTTTTCTATAAATATAAAATGTACGTATATACATGAATGTGTATGTGTGTGTATATAAAAAATATTTGATATAGATGTATGTACGCGTGTGATTTGTCAAACAACTGAAATGAGATAAGCGGGTGAGCAAACAAACAAAAAAGAAGAATATAATAAAAAAACACGAAATGGATTGCATTAAAATATGTATATATGTGTATGAACAAGTGTGTACATATTATAATGCATAATAATACATAATAGTGATGGTGATAGAATGGATGATGATAATAATAAGAAATAGATTGAATTGAAGAAGGGAAAAAAGGAGTATGTGAAATAAATAGAAAACGTGAGAGAGAGAGAGCGGGAGTGAAAGAGAGAGGAAAAAAAAGGAAGGAGTAGAGAGACGCGGTTATATCGTGTTATAGAGTAGCCAAAAAGGCGAGGGGCTTCGTAGGTAGCAACAGTAGAGTCTCTCGCGCGACTCGTGCGCATTTATACATGTATATATGTATGTGAGTACATACATATTTATACATGATTGTGTATGTGTATATAGTTGTATATAGTTGTATATACATACAGAAAAGAAGGCTCAGTATACACATACACATATATGCACGCCTACGCTGAGAAGCGCGCCATCGCTTGTATGACGTCTGCCACGGCGCACAACTTCACCCAAAGTCCGTGCACTTCCATTCCTGTATATTTCAATTGGCGTTCCTTCATACATAAACCCCTCACACGTGTATATATATATATACGTTTATAATATATCTATGTTATATATGTGTATAGATGTGTTTGTATGTTTATATGTATGTTGGTGCTGTCTACCGTGGTAAAAGGTGCGTCTATAAGTTGGCTCACGGGCTCCTCTTCCTCTTCTATAGTTTCTCACACATGTTTTTATTCGCGTTGCGTGACTTAAATATGAAATTACCGATGCAATTCACATAGAGTTGAAATTTTTACAGAAATAAGAAGAAGACAAAATATATAAGAGATTTTTGAGTATATTTATCAAGTATCTATATATATATTTATGTATCCTTGCATGTACATAGTTCTCAAATAATTTCAAGTCGCAATCGCTCGTATCGGTGACAGTCACGCGCGTGTGACGCGAGAGTGACCTCGAACGCGCGCGCGAGAACTCCTTGTTCTCGTTTATTTACTTACTTATTTTTCATTTTCTTTATATTCTTATTTTTTTCTTTTTATTCTTTCTTATTTCATATTCAACATCAATATTATTTTTAACTTATTCGTGTTTCATTTTTTTTTTTCTCCTACACTTCAAGTACATGTGCGCATATTTATTTATCGTATTATCAGATGTATGAATTTTAATTGATGGAGTGATAATGTATTGAGTATAAAAAGAAAGTATACAAAGTATGTATGTAATATTGAGAGAGTGGTAAAAAATAAATTCATTGAAATTTTATAATATTATTATTCGAGGTTAAATTGGTTACGCGCGCGGGAACGATGCGCGTCATCAATAAGTCCGCGCTTATACATATAACATGTATATATATATATATATATACGTACACATATTACACGTTTTGTGTGATATATACACATACAGACGATTCTTTTGACATTTGTGCTGTAAAACGCGATGTTTGACACGTACGCTCTCCGTCTCGCTCTCTATCTACATAATACGACTCTGATTACTTTTGATATATAAATATACAGATATATACATATATAATAATATATATATATGTTCTACATCAATATCAAATCGTAAATCTCAAATGAGAAAAAGAAATAATATCCGTGGTCAAGATTGATTATAGATCGATTTCCAATTTTCATTATTCCATAATACTGAAAAATAATATGAATAATATCATATTCTAACCTCAAAATTACAATGTTTATTTTTCGATAATGACAGCTACCATTGTTTTTATTTACAGAATTCCCATGTGTCAAGTTAATCGTGGTGGATGATAGTGGTGGAAGAGCAAAAGGAAAGATAAGAAAGGAAAACGTCGAAAAGCTAGCAGACGAGAAACGAAGAAATATATGTATATATATTAGTATATATACATATGCACACATATATATATGTACACATATATATATACAGATTAAAGAGAAGTGGAAGTTTAATGAAGAAACAATTGTGATTGGTTGGGTGAAAGTCTAACGTCACAGTTATTTATCATAATATATATTGAATTGAACGTACGAACGAAGGAGGAATAATAACAATAATAACAACAACAACAACACCAACAATAATAATAATAATAATAATAAAAATAAAAAGAGTAAACGAATGGGATGTTGGAAAAAATTATCATCCAGTGTCTCAAGAGTCACTGCGTACTACATGTATAGTAGTAGTGCTACGTGTCATAAAAGAGTCTGCTGTTGCTCTGTGTTTGCCTACTACTGGTGTCCCCTGTAGCGTTCACAGGTTAACGGTTCTCTAGTAACAACGTCACGCAAACGCAACGACGCACTTACATATCGGCTTGTATCACTGAGTGTGTCGGCAAAACGATTTACGACAATTATACACGCAACATATACGCGTATGTCACAATATTTCGTCGTGATCGTGGAGAATTTGAGTTAGTGTGTGAGTGTGTGTGTTGTGTGTACATATTGTGATTCTGGTTGTTGTTGTTGTTGTCATTGTTATTGTTTTTTTTTTGTGTTAGTGGGTGTGTGAGTGATATGGTGAAGAGTGAAGAGGAAACGAAAGACATCAAAGTCACAGTACTCTAAAGTAAAGTGCTCGCCGGCCGGCGCGAATAGATACTACGACATATAGACCAAAAATTGAGTGAATCACGTGGGGCAGGTCGGTGATAAAATATATATAAACATCTATATGTTCATTTGAATAAACAAATTGGATCCCGGGGAAGTCAGAGGGAGCTTCAGGCTGAGGAGTTACCGACGCGATAGATCTATCAATCAATTCCTTCTGTTTTTCGTTGACTTTGAGAAGGAGAAAAAAAAATTACTTCTCGGTTGGAAAAACAAATAAGTAACCGCGCGTCGTTAAATAACGCGGAAATATGAGCATTGCTGCATTGTTGCAGGCTGCCGAGTACATTGAACGAAGAGAAAGAGGTCAGTTGAAATCTATTTTTATTAAATTTTTTTTATCTTTGCTTTTTCTACCACTCTGTTCGTCTGTAATGTATTAGAATTCGTTCTGTTTATTGTTTCATCGTCCTTTTTGATGTATTATCTATGTGAATATAAATATATACTTTCTTTGTAATGGTCCCATAGAAGCTGAGCATGGATATGCCTCGACATTGCCTATACCGTCGGACCATGATTTACGAACGATCGCTGCTAAAAGGTCAAAGACGAAAAAATCTCAGGGTAGTCGGTAAGAGAAAATAATTTCCTGCGTCGATAATTCATAAAAAATGAAAATTAAGGCAAATGAGTGCAGATCAAATCTTTCGAGGATGATGTGTATTCTAATTCAAATTTTTTTTTGTTACAGGACTACCCACAATGAATTGGAGAAAAATAGGTGAGTTATTATCAGCTACATCAGCAAATATGAAGAAACTTTTTCCGTAATTCTGATAGCAACATAAGTTTCCCAATTATAAAACCACCTCGTGCGCACCTCTTCTTGTGAGCGCGCACTGTTTACTGTTGTTGTTTTGTTAACTCTGGCCGTACTGGCATCGCAACAGACGCGCCTGGATATCCAACAAGGAATGAAAGAGGTGAAGAGCAGGATGGAAAAAAAAAAAAAAAAAAACACCAACAAAGACGAATCGGAGTGAAGAGTGGAAAAGCGTCTGTTCAAATGTAAGAATGAGATGGAGAACATTGATCTATGTAATGTCCAAGTGACGAGAAGTGAAAAAAAGAGAGGGAGTGAGAGCAGTGAACGGAACGAAAAAAGGACCGCAGGGCACCTCTACGACGAATAGCGACCACCATTTGAAATGCATTGAATTTTTAAGCAGTTTCTTCTTTGTAATGGACATTCAGCGCTTCCCACTTTACCAACGACAACTTTGAGGTCCCACGAGGATTTTCCGATATACTATACGGATTGTATAGTGTACCACCGACTCTCACCTTCCGATGACCAAACCATAACTTTATTACTCAATTTTCATGATGCAACACTACGAATATAATACATAGTTTATATATGAAAAAGGAAGCCAATTTTCCTTCAGAAACTTTAATTTCGAATAATTCTGACCGCAATATACAGAAGTGACACTTTATTTCCTCATTTCCTTCACACGCAGAAACTTTTTTTCTTATTCTATATTCGGAAATATATAAGTAACAAATCTCGTGCTATGGAATATTGTAAGATCATTGACTTTGAAGATTGTTCCCCAACGTGGACATTTGCCTATACATGTATTATATATATATATTGTACTCGGTTTGCAACACGCCATTGGCGCAGTTGAAGCCTGTTCACCTTGAGCCCTACTCGAGGGACAGTGGATCTCAATCAAGTGATGTGGTTTATGCTGTGAAATAAATGCCCCTGTGTTATTTTAAAAACTATTGCGTGAAACTGAAACGCCTCGACAAATATTGACACTCAAACACGCGCATACACACATGTTACAAACGTGCATTTGACAAGGGAAACACATGATATAGAGTAAAAAAAAAGGGTGAAGAAAATGAAGAATTTGTTGTAGCTTTTATTTTTTTCTATTTTCTTGTCGCTTCATTTCCGAACTGTCATTGGCTTCTACTCTTTCTGCTTCTATTCTGTATGGAGGTCACTGGATATTTCGAATGAAATGTGCTCGCGATCTGTTTGGTACAGATGGCAATGTGCCATTACACAAAGAGAGATACATACTCACAATAAGAAAACAAGAAAAAAATATGTTTGGGAAATAACATAAAAACAGATTACAATGTGTGAAAAATAGAAAAAACTATGACGAGAGGGGCAAAATTCTTCAGGAGATTTGACCAATGATTTTATTTTGTGACAAGTACAAATTTTTTTTTTTAAATTGGTTATATACATTGAGTAAAAAAAAACCTCACAGCGCTCAATCTGTCATGACCACGTGGCATTGCCTCATCAAACATCGCAGGATAAATCCCAACAACAAAAAACAAGTTACAGAAAATGTTTTGTGATAATTGGTGGCTACAGAGATAGGGTGAGCGAAAAATCAGGAACCAATTTTCTTGATGATGATAATAATGAGTGATTGTGGCATGACTGTCTGAAGTGTAGCGTTTTTTTTTTGTTTTTTTTTTTTTTATAACTAAATTTTTTTAGGAAGAAAGAAAATGATACGATGAAGTTTGAGAGGGAAAAATAGTGGAAGAGTGTACGACGAGGTCGACAACTCATGCCGTAGGGTTGGAGGGCGACATCGAGATGGTCGAAAAGGTGAAGGTGGAGCAGGTACACCAGTAGCAACAGAGAGGGACAGCGAGGGAGAGAGAAGAGGGAGAGGGAGGATAGTAATCGATATGACGAACATTTTCGTACGGTCGATACTTTGATACTCCCGCTAACCAGCGGGTGAGATTCCAGTCAGTGTTATGTAGAATACGTGACGTGGGCGCTGACGCGCCTCTTTCACTTCGCCACCGCTTCTGTTCACACCACTTTTTCCATGCTCGACGATACCCTTTTTTTTTCCTCCTTTGTACATGATCACTTTTCTCCGCCCAGTAAACTTCATCTCTCAACGTGAAAACAAATATGAATTGATCCATGAGCATCAATCTATAAGCCAAAAAATGTGGGAAGAAAAAAAAATCTTCTATAAATCAAATCATATTGAGATTGAAGTTTTAATGTCTCATCGCTTCACGCATCACTTCCGAATTGAATTTCGTCGCCTGTATGGATTCATTAAATTGAATTTATATTATTTAAGAGTCTTGGATAAGAATCGCAATGAAGCGGGAAAGCAACAAGAAAAAAGGGGAAAGAAGATAAAACAAAAATCGCATTGATTGTGCAGGCGCAATCTCATGGACAAAATGATATACGAGACAAAGGTTGGGCGCGCGCACGCTGCGACTGTATCTCTGTACTATGTGTTTTTTTCTGGGCCGGGGACTGTATAAGGAGTATGTATGTGAAGTGTGTATATGCGTATTGCGCTTTCCTGCAATGTAAGCATGGTAAAGGCAGAGCGCGGCGATTGTGAACTACACGACATGCATTCTGGCCGCGAGACGAGCGTCGGCCAAGTGCACGATTATTGCGGCCAAGCTTGGCAACGGTGCAGTCAGCTCGCTTGCAGGGTGCATTGCCCGGCCATGAGTTAGATCGCTTCGACGCTCGACTGTAAACAACCTCGTAACTTTTGCGCTCCTTATTTTGTGCTCCGCTCCACGTCACTCACTTCACTTCTTTTCATTTTGCCCCCCCCGCCCCCCCCCCCCCCTCCCCCCCCCCCCCCCCCCTCTCCCCCCCCCCCCCCCCGTTGATAATTTATTACAAGGAAAAAATGATAGTAGTTGGTGGTGCAAAATTCTTATCCTTCATTATAATTGTGTTATTTATGTTACAGACGAGCGCACCTCCGGAATTGCCTGGAAAAGTTAAAAGTTTTGGTGCCCTTGGGTCCTGAAACGTCCAGGCACACCACGCTGGGACTCCTGACAAAGGCCAAGCGTTTCATAAAGGTTCCCACAGCAATTATTAAGATGAAATTATGACAACAAAAATTAACGAACAAACTCGATCAATGAATGTAATAGTATAACATAATTTGTTTGGTGAATTTCAGAGTTTGGAAGAACGTGAACGGAAGCATGCAACGCACAAAGAACAATTGTCAAGAGAGCACAGATATCTTAGGCGAAGATTGGAACAATTAACGACACAATCAGGTCTTCATGGATTACGTGGGCTTCATGGACTTGATGGTAGCAACATTCATGGATTGAGCACGAGCGCGCCGGCTGGTTCGTCATGTAGCTCTGCCGCGGTCGCTGCGGCCGCCGTGGCTTTGCTCTCCAAAAGACGTAGTGTTTCTGAATGTTCGGTGAACACAGTATCATCTACGGGTTCTGCTGTGAGTTCTGGAAACTCCGATCGTTCCACCGCCAGTCCTTCAGTCTCTGAATCAGGTTTGTTGAATTTATTTTTTAATCGGACAAGTCAGATGGATATCAATTTCCGACTAATGTATCACTGATACGCTGTTCCTCATTAGGCCCAAATGTAGATACTTTTTTCGAAGCAAATAGACAGAGTTTCGTTATTTGATGTTTGGATTCAAAATCCGGGAAGAGATCAGAATAATTGATCGATTGTTCCTCATCAGATATATTTGGCCACATTTATAGCTGAATAACAATGAGTACGCCGTGGAGATAACAACAACAAATGAAATCTTTTAAACAGACGAATAAATAATGAAGGAATAATAGGAATAGGATAGGAAAGACTGAAACGGGGTATTCGTTTTTATGGATATGGAATCATCGCAACCTAGGGAGGATAAAATAACTTATTGCGAAAATTACTGCGCAAAATGCAGTGCGGAGCGAGAGATACGGGCCGGTAACAATACTGTCAACATAAGATCATGCGTGCATAACGTTGATAGTTAGTCGGTGATGCACATGGTGCCAGTCGTATTCCTGTCAATTAATGCGTTATAAAAACCATGTTGGTTCGAAATTTGTCGTAACTTTAAATAATAACAGACTATTTCACGCAGACAAATGTCATAATGCGAATAAAAATGGGGCTGAACCCTGTAACAAGAAAAAGGAATAAATTAAGTGGGAGCTGGTTGGAAGCATTTGGAAATTAAATAATCACAGTACCGTCGTAGAATGAATAGATTTGAGCGAAATATAGTAATCCCTGTAACGTGAAGTTTGAGATGTTTGGGGAAAGCGTGTCAGGAACAAATTACTGCCAATTTTGAACACGATATTTCCTATAGTTCCGATATAGCGATGGATTCGCAGTAAACGAATTCTTTAGTTTTGAAAACTGTTCAGTTTGCGGATTGAAAATACTTTGTTTCAAATCGTCATGCAATATATATATAAACCTTTTGATTAATTATATTATTATTTCTATTACAGATGAAGTGGATGTTATTGGTTATACAAGCAATCAATCAGATACTGATGATCACAGCAGTGTACAAAGCAGCAGTGATAGTGGTGTAGCAATGTCCACATCTCGACTCACTCTCTCCGAAATGATGGACAATCTTTAGGTATAGCAATGAAAAACTTTTTTCTTCACTCTGAAATGTTACTGTGACACTTCTACAATTTATACAGAAATTTTCTAATTGTTCTTATTTGGTTTGGTTGATTAATGTAGATGAAGCAGCAATGTGCACCGGACAGAATATGACGAGAGATAAATTCTTGATGATGATTGGTGGTAAGAGAAGGGATAATAATGATACGCCGATGATAAAACCAAACGATTCAGAGTTTGGGATTATAATGCGATTGGATCGAAGACGTACTTGGATGATGAAACATCTATTTTAATTTGTTTAATGATAATGAATTCTTTTTGCGATGGAGGTAAAAAAAGATATAGAATGATTGACCAAATGGAGAAAGAAACGGAAAAAAAGTATGAGATTATTGGTCAGCTTCGCAAGTCTTTTTTTCGTCTGTAAATTATTGAATGTCCCCGTGAAAGTATTGTATATATTTTTCAAGAAGAAACAAAGCGTTTGTGAGATTTGTTTTTGGTTGTTGGTATGGATATGGTGTGTGTTACGAACGCCACTAGAGGAATTAGAACACAAAAACGTGTGAAAGAGTGGAACAATACATATAAACAAATAGACCAGTTCAAAATCACACATATGGGACGATTGAAATTATTTAATTTGGACAAAGTTACATGCATTTGTCACTATGTGTCTCTCGATACCTGGGTTTTTTTTTCTTTCTTTGGTTCAGTTTACATTTACAAAAACCAGTGCAAATCATCGCACTATTAAATTTTATGATAAGTTTAAATCTTTTACTTCAGTTTCTTTTTTTCTAGTTTTATGTGTGATAATTATTTATTTTTCATTTTTATTTAGCTGTCAGGTTTTACCAAAGGTACATTGTGTGGCTAAAAAGTGTATCATCAGTAAATGAGGGCAGAGGGATGGGAAAAAAAGAAAATAGTGTATCTTTTATACGTATATATATTATATATATACATCATACTTTTTTTTTTCTTCAAATTTTCTATCCAATTCGACTGCAAAAAGGAATAACGAATTAAGATTTTTGGGATTTATTGTTAGCGCCTCATAATATTATTATTCTTACATGATATACAATTATCAAAATGGAAATAGAAAGAAAATTGAAAAAATATATTAAAAATTCATGTGCGAAACGCAACAACAATAGAGAAATTCAACAATAAATTTGTAATAATAAAAACAAAACGATATCGACATTACAGAAAGACACAGACAGAATAATTAATCATTCTAAATTGAGGATAACATTCTCATCGAGATTGATAATGATTCCACCTTATAATCGAGCGTGAAAATTAGATCGATATGAGGGTTTTGTCAAGGCTCTTTCGCATAGATTCAAATTGAACCAATCACGATTAGTAAAAATTAAATTGCGTGGAATATATATAATACAAAAGGATTCAACAGTAGATGAGGAAAAAGAAAACAAATGGATGATTAATAAAACTAACCCAACACGTGATGCTCTCAGGAACTCAATTATATAAAATATTTCCGGGCATGACAACATTATTTTGCTTAAATATTATTGCGGGCAAGCAAATGACACAGGGACGCGTATTAAAACGCGTCATGGATATATAAAACAATGAAAGCGAAAAATATAACAATGCAAGCATGCAAATGTTGCAGCAGTTAAAATAAAAACAAAAATTATCTTATTTTTAAGTATTAAATAAAAATTAAAAAAAAATAAATAAATACAAAACAAACAAACAAATGCTAATATAACTGTTGTATGATGAACACAATGTGTGTTGTTCATCATACGCAACGAAAAAGTACAAATTCTATAAGTCCCTGTATCATGCGCAACCCGTGAATTAAAAGGTAAAATGATGATATAATAAAAGAAAATATCTAAAGCGCTTGTCTATACGGTGCTCCTGTAGTAGCGTAACGTAACGCATGTGTAATTGTTATAAAGAGTGGATGTATGTGATGAGTATGAGTACTAGTGCGAAGTCAATGCTTCACGAATGTCAAAAGAAATCAATCACCATGCGTGCATATGTCTATATGTATCGGTGTCTGCGTCGAAGCAAGGTGATATATTTAGGCGTGGTAACAAAAATAGAGACTGATGAATAAAAGAAGTTGAATATGTGATACTCCAATTTGGTATATGAAAAAAAAATATGAGGAAAAAATATAAAATAAATTGTTTGAGAGCAATTGATTTCGCCGATGAGTTAATCCGTGACTATGATGTAGATGTAATATGAGTGTGCGAGTGAGCGCGTTTTTTTTTTATAATTCCCAAATTTCGATTTTAATATAGTATCTTGAAAACATGTATTTATAACGTGCTAATCACGTAATCATCTTTATTTGCTTGTTGATTGCCTGTCTTTCCAATTGATGCGATTGGTATATAATTCACTCGATATATTTCGCATCAGAGTCAATTCATACTCATATCCAAAAATACATGGCTGATTATTTTGTTCTGATTTATCTTGCCATCTGCGGTTCAACGAAAATGAAAAGATTTTCTTTTTCTTATTCGAGTAATATGTAATCACAGTTGTGTTATCAAAAAAGTGAATTAGATAGATTCCGTCCGATAATCGATCAAATGGCATTTTTTTGGCAGTATTTTTGGTTTGTAATCGCCCCAAGTAATGAATTGTCCGAAAATCGGTGAACGTGAAAGTTAGGCAATGACTCTTTACAGTTGGTCAGTTATCTGCTTCATGCAGATACATAAATTCTCAATTTCCGTTCCACTACATTACATAAATTCATGCATGGTTGTTCATCACCCAACTGCTGTATAAGTGATTCATTAATACTTTTCCATTAATTTCTAATCAGGTATAGAGTACACATACGATTGTGGGCTTTAGTGAATCTCTGCCCCACAATAAGAGAATGTAATGGACAGGTATGAGTTAATATTATACCAGTCGTAAACGCAGAATTGATGTCGAACGTTAAGTTTAGAATTTTTCATCTCAATATTGTGCGTAAGTTGGAGTGTGCAATTATGGAATATGTGTTTATACAGGTATGGAAAATTGTAACGCCTGCTACGTATTCGGAATGAAAAGGAAATAAAAAAAATTAAAGTCGTCTGCATTGAAAAAAAAAACGTAGGAGAGTGGAACGGTATTAAAATATGGATCCCGCAGCAGTTACACGAATTGATTGTAATGCTACAAGCGCATATGATTAGATAATCTCTTGTGTGGGATATGCATGATGCAGAATCAAGTGAAGAAAGTTTGTAACACCAACGCAGTTGAAATAATTAAGGCTTGGGTTGATGAAAACAGGGATCAGAAGGCGTGACAGTTTGTCATTGCTAGTGCGAAAAGCTACCAATTATATTATTTCTCTTACCTCACAATCAAACCATCGAATAATACAAATAAAGAAAGGAGAAAAAAAAACAAACGGAGCAAAACATGAATAGAGAAATAGTTATATACAAATGTGTATGTATGTGAAATGACAGGCGTATACACAGACATGCCTCGAGTCCTTCGCGTCCAGTGCTGTCCGGTCTAATGTTTAAGACAAAAAAAATAACAGACAAGAATTTCAAGTAACAATTTTTTTTTCTTTTTTTTTCTCATTAAAATTATAATACACACGCATACACACTGATGAATGTGCAAAGATGAATTGCAACAAACAAATTAACTAATTCATTCATTAATTAATCATGAATACAAAATGGGTGTTATTTTTAGATGTCTCTTAGAATATCAGAAACAGAATTAAAACTAAATGAAATAAAAAAAAATATGAAGTGGACAAAAGAAGTAAAATAATAATAAAAAAAGTATTGGTAACTTCAATCTACAAAAGGAAAGATATTAAAAAAAAAACAAAATGAATAAATACAAAAAAATGATATATATATACTATACGAACGAAAATAAAAAAAAATAAAAAGATACTACTACTATTATTACTATCGTATATGTAATAGAAATATACATAATACAGAATGAAAGAATTTAAGGAAGAAAAACAAAAAGTTTGTCGAAATGCAATTTCATAATACAAAACCTGTATGCGCACGTTCTTGCTAAATGCTGATGACACAGAGCCGGAGATCTTGAACAATTCAATAAATTTTTGAGTGTACCAGTATATATGTACATATATATTCATTGAAGTTTCATGTGTGAAGACAAAGAGACAGACATAAACTTATATACCAAAATCTTGTTGAGCTCAAATTTTGCGATATTGTTAGCTCTTCGGCGCAACGTTATCATCATAAAGCGTTAACAATTCGACAATTTATTTTGTCATCATGTGAAGACAAGAAAAATTACAAATTCCTCGAAGTCACACTTTTTCTGCTTTCATTGTTTAGATGCGTACTTCAAAAAAAAAAGAATTAATGAAAAGCTATAAAAAAAAAACAAAAAAAATATGAAAATTACAAAAAAAAATACACACCCACAAATATAAATAATTATATGTAAAGAAAAAGAAATGCTGACAACGGCAATTAATCGAATATATCTCATGAAATGAATAGAATATTTGAGGTATCTTCCTCACAAAAAAAATTAAAACAAAATTATAAGATCAAGATGTGCCTCTCGATCAAATTCAAGTTAATTATTGATATAAGTAACCAAAAATCCGAAATTTTTTCGTATTGTTTTTTTTTGTTTTGTTAAATCAACAAGTGCACCAAGTGGATCTCATGACCAGGTTTATGAAGGCTATAACGTGGCGATACTTCTTCAGAGTAAAAGTGCGGTCCTTTTCTCAGTCGTTGTTGAGCCACGTAATTATTAAATATTTCATTGGTCATGTAATATGTTCATAATACATGCATACATCTATTGAAACAATCAAATACACACACTCACAAAGATACATATAATGATGTGATGAGCATTAATTGAATTAATTACGTCTCATGTTGAGGCACATCGAGGTCGAAAGCTTTCACAACAGCAACAACAAAAATTGGATTCTGGTTGCATGAAAAAACATAACAAAACAAACAAAAAGAATATATTGAACGTAAAAAAAAAGGGAAGGAACGATTCGGGGAGAAAGAGAACGAATGTGAAAGGAAGAGGAACTGCTAGAAAAGATTGTGAGCCCGGCACTAAGAGCATTTAATCAATGGTAGACAGTGCTTAGCAGATATTAAATATTAATACTGAAAAGAAAATAAATATTAGAAATTCTTATTCATTTTTTTCTCTCCGGCATTCGCAAATGTGTGTGCAATGTTCGTGAGAATTCATTTTAATAGGAACAGTTGACAAATATCCGAATATGATGCATCATTGTGATTTTGAAAACAGCCATGAGAGAAATGATGAAGATGGAAAAATTGATAGTATGAGAGATGGATGAATAAAGGACAATTGATATGTGTGCATGTTTATGATATGGAGTACGTTTCTGATATGCCGCGTGATGTTTATAGCGGGGAATAAATAGAGAGAGACAGAATGAAAGCGAGAGGAGGAATAATAATAAAAGATGAAAATCTCAATTCGACTTATCATTTACTGTGTTATCCCGAATTGTTCAAATGTCTATGGCATATATATGTGTTAATTGACGAGATATTGATTATTCAGATATGACAAATGAAAATGTGCTATGACAATAGTTCGGGATTCACGGTAAAAAATAATGAAATAATGAATAAACGAACAAAAAAAAAAATTAAAAAAACAAAACTTGGGCGATTAATGATAAATAAAAGGTTTTATATATTAATCGTGGAAGTGGTCGTATAATGTATAAATAATATCATCCATGGAGAGATCGTTATACGATTATTATTGATTGATTAATAAATTAGTTGAATGAATAAAAATACAAATGGAATGAAAAATGATGAAAAAAAAAAAATGATAAAATAAGATGAATAAAAAATACAAGAATATTAAACTGGTTAACAATTATTAATATATTGTAAATATATCTTGTGATTATATTCTCCCTGCTAATTTTTTATTTCAGGATAATTTAGCGATTCAGCTGGGAATAAATTTTCCTGTATCATCAATCATTCAACGAGATGAGAAGTCTCGTAATCATTGCATCATAAAAGCATTGTGAAATGTATTTTCACAATTAAAATACAGTCAACAACATGCAGCAGGTGATTAAATGCCATTAGTCAGCATGACTCGGATCGGTAAAAATAACGTTTATCAATTTTTCTTTGTTTTGTCATTCGAAAATGACGCGCTATGTCAATAATGTAAATGAGCTTAAACATGAGACAACAGAAATTCAGATTTTAAACATGCATTTAACGACAATAAAGAGAATGAGTACAGATATAATGATTCACAGTAAATAATCAAATACTATCACGCAATGTCATGAAAATTAACAAGGAAGAAGTTTCAATGATGTTGTGGATAATTTAAATGCACCCCGCCATTGTGCGCGACTAGAACAACTGAAGTCATGATACCTCATAACCTCAAATTCATATGTTGACGAAAAAAACAAAATTCCAAATTGATATAACCTAATTGATTTACAGTTAAAAAATAACCCATAGAAGTGACTTCTATTTTGATAATTAATAACATACATATACTGTGTGAATCATTAATTATTTACACAATAAATTCTTTTAAATTATATTTAATAGTCACAGTTTTGATGTTGGCAGAAGTGTGAATTTGAAGATGGCGGACATGTCATTCGCTGTGCAGTTGCGATTGTCAAAACGTGTATTTATATCGTCCTATCCCGCTCCAAATTCACCAATTAAAGTTTATTGATTCAAAATGCAGTAAAAGTGATAATCATTTATTCATCTGGACAAAAAAGCAATCGAATATGTCACCGACTCGAGTAATTTTGCTGTCATGTGGAAGTTACAATCCACCAACCAACATGCACTTACGAATGTTTGGTGAATATATGTATAATTTATACGTCAGCTTTTCACAATTGTTTAGAGTAATCAATAATAACACTTTATCTTTTGAAGAGGAGTAATGATAATGCAAATGTAATTGTTGAAATAATTGTTTATTGATTTTTTAGAAATTGCACGAGACCATCTTCATCGTATGGGCACACACATGGTAGTAGGTGGTGTTATTTCACCTGTTCATGATAATTATGGAAAGAAAGAACTTGTAAGCTCTGAACACCGATGTGCAATGTTAAAATGCGCACTGCAAAATAGTGAATGGATACGTGCAAGTTCATGGGAAACGCGTCAGAATAATTGGACACCTACGAGATTGGTTCTTCAACATCATCAGAATTTATTGAATACTGTTTTACAAAATTCAGCTGATGTAACTAGTCGTGATTTGGAATGGATACCGGAAAATGTGCGCAATAGTAACGATCGTACACCAATTCAAATAAAATTATTATGTGGTGGGGATTTGTTGGAGAGCTTTGGAGTTCCTGGTTTATGGGCTGAAGAAGATGTTAGTTTACCCTTCCTTTCTAATTTTGTGTTGCTATCAAAATTGTAGAAGTATTATCATTGATTTTTTTGCACTGCAGATTGATGCCATCGTTGGTCAACATGGTTTGGTGGTGATCACAAGGGAAGGATCCAATCCGAATAAATTTATTTATGACTCAGATATCTTATCTAGGCACATGGTATGAATCATACTTTAATTTTTATCGTGTTGCATCATTTCTACGTGCTTCGCTTCTTATTTTTCGTAATTTTGAAAAACTATCTGAATGAATTCTTATTCATTTTCAGTACAATATTTACATTGTTACCGAATGGATTTGTAATGAAATAAGCTCAACAAAAATAAGACGTGCTTTGAAACGTGGGGAAAGTGTGAGATATTTAATTCAAGATGCTGTCATCGATTATATCCAATGTCACGGGCTGTATAATACAAAAACATCAACGTGAGTGTTGAACAATTCAACTCGTATATTCCTATTTAAATAGACAAAAGTGATGATGTAAATTATGAGGAAGGGCACTGCGTATTTAACATATTGATAGAAATTTTATTTTATTAAATCTATTTTTGTTGATTTACTTTTGGTTTATTCGTTGTCTCAATTATATAACATATATTGTATAATGTTAATTTTATTTACACGCTGCTCAATGGACATCTAAAGTAAGTTAACATTATCCACAACAAATGATAGTAATAATTACTTGCACATTGATCCAAAATACGAAAGTGCATTTTTAACACCATCCCCAAGTGACATTACGATGACAACTCCAAGTCCGGTGGAAATAATCTCAATTGATATTGCTGATTCAGTGATGAAAAAGAATTCCTTTAATTTACCAAAATCACGGGTAACAACAATAACAACAAGTACAATATGTGCCACAGATGATACAGAATTTATGCGTGATAAATTCATCAATGTTATTTCGGAAAATGGTAATAAAGTTCCACCAGTTACACCAAAATCTTCTTATCCTGGCCAAGCTAAACAGATTATTACCACTGAGACTGGTGAATCGCAAATATTTCGCGAGGTAGGTTCACATGACACTGGCACAAATATCCAAAACAATTGTATAGATGATATTGAAAAAGGTTTAGACACTTCCGATGGCTGTAGTAATAGGGTAGAATGTGAAATGGAAGATGAAACAAAATCGCCAAATAATATTGAAATTGATTGTGATATTGTATCATCAGTCTCAAACGGTGATGCAATCAGGCCTGACTTAGTGGTTATAGAATCATCTGGACAGCATGTTTGTGATAGTCCTCAAATGGCAACGGATGTAGGCCATGATGGAATAAATATTCAATCAGATGCTAGCATAAAAAATATTTCGGAGTTGAACGAAGATAAAATATCATCGCCGTTTTCGAGTTCTGAAACAACGGAAGAGAAGACCACTGAATCATCGAGTGAACATGTTGACAAGCAAACAGTGCAATCACGAAAATCTGCAGTGGATTCTGCTCCTCGGCGTGATGAAATTGATGGAAAATATCGAAAATCTATGGTAAATTCACGAAAAAGTCCAAAACATGGAAATAATCTCACTGAACAAGTTGTGCCAAAAATGAAAGATGCCAAACAATCCACGAAACAGAAAATTCTGAAAACAGATGCCAAAAATATTAACACAATTTCCAATAAGAAGGAATTCGTTCGAAAAAGTCATTTAGGCAGTCTCGAGTCATTAAATGCCACTAAGCAAACGACATTGTCAAAAAAATCGAAAAGTTTTGAATTTATCAAAGCTGATTTTTCCCTAAAAGAAATTGATATAGACGTTGATACGAAAGAACCAAATTCACCACAAAAATCGTCAAGCTCAATGATTGCTTCTGTTGATAAAGTCGAGGATATTCACCATGATAATGAAACCATTGATGAGCTCTGTTCAGTTTGCTGTTACGATAAAAATCAATCGTCAAGCAAAAATCTTTACACAGTTCATTCGAATAATAGCTCACTATTGGAATTGGATTCAACGGAATGTGATTTGTGTAGTTCATATAATCTTCAAGATAGTGAAACAGCACCAGGTGAGCCACAATGTGAACTTTGCGAAATATGTGGTGACATTGCAATGGATATGGACGTTGTGGCGTCATCGCGACCTGAATCTGATGAGCTTATTGACACACGTATTTTTGCTGCCACAAGACATTTACCATTGAGTGTTGCGAAACAAAAATTGGCTTCGGGACGATTACGAATGGAAGGAAGAATATTTGATATCACCGATGAGGACGTGGATGGTGAAGATGCCGATGACGAAACACAACAGCCATCACATCGTGGTGAACGATTGCCTTCAACATCCGTTGAAGAATTTTCCGCTGATGATTCAACTTTGGATGACGTCGAATTTGAAATCGAAAACTGTGGATTGGAGACGGAGCCAAGTCAACCATTACTGAAGACTACAAGTGGGATTCCCATGATGGTTGAAAACACAGCAAATAAAGAATTGAAGCCTATCACAGAGAACATAGAATCGAAACGTATGAGCCGTGGAAGTTCATTAATTACCCGAAACGCATCAAGACCTGATTCAAAACGTCGTTATTCATCAGTCGATAATCTGCCACGTTCGAAACAAAAAATTGAATCAACATCAAATGTGCCAATCAAACTGATAGCGAAAGATAAAAGCAGGGTCGCGAGATCAGTTGACAATATACGTGTATCCAGAGCGACAAATAACCCAAATAAATTGAGAACATCAGCGGACAATATAGCGAAGTTCAGTCAAGATGCGAATCAGTATCAAGATGATACCGAACAACCATTAACATGTGACAACAATGTAGCGGCAAATGAACAGCAGCCAGAGGGGGAAAGAGTCGGGTCTGATACTGTGAGATTCATTATTGGCAAGCACGGTTTGAAGATAATCAGTGATAGGGAGACATCTTTGTAGCTGAGAATTTACACTGGAATGCTTTAGTCATTTCCGGTGATTGCGAAAGGAGAAGGAACAATTCCAACTGAATAATTGAAACTGGTTGGATAATTTTCAGCATCAATTCCTCTCATTTCTTCATTGATAAACACTAGTCTTGTCAAATAATCAATTGAACGATGGCAGTCCAGACAATTGTCGACTTATATCATCAATGTATTGAAATTAAGACGAAATGGTTTTAAGAGTTTGAGATTTTCACATTATTGAAAACATTAATGGAGCTTCCATACTATAGACTCAATTAGATCTATCAATTCAATTTTGCTATTCACTTGTAGAGAAGAAGTGAAAAACTATTTAGATTGAATGTCGTATTTTGAATGGTTGTATGATTGCATAATAATTCTTAAGTTTTGATTCTATCCTGCTTAATATTTGCACGACGTCCATGCACTTAATGAAATTTAGTTTAGTTGATAAATGATAAAATAGTGAAATTTATTCTACAAGCGTTAGTGCGCTCCTGTGCTTTTTTATTTATTCATGATCTTTTTTATATCTGCAATTCAAATTGTTTCTGATGACGACGATTTCAACGTAAATATCTTCCGTTTAGATAAAATATATAACTGATGTTGACATTAAAAATAAAAAAATAATAATACAAATACATATAGATAGAAATAAACATAATATCAAAGTTTATGGTAATGAATATTCTATATTGCACGAAATGAGCGCGCGAATTCTGCTCGAAGTTAAAATCATTGTCTGCGAATTATGTCGACATAGTAATCAAAAAGCTATATATTTTTCATTCAGAATATAATTAAATAGAAATTGTTTATTTTCAAACTATCAATTGTTGAACTAATAATTCATCAAAATAGTAGAAGAAATAATTATTCACACGTTGAAATAGGGTAAAATGCATCAGATAGTACGTCAAAAGAATGAAAGAATTAATAACGTACTGTATTTATCTGATGTAGCATGTGATATGTGTGTTTTCAGGGTACAACAAAACCTGCATGCCTACTGTAAGACAGATAGTTGACTGTCTTGTTGCTGCTCATCCTATGCGTCCCATTCGATGTGGCTCCTGTCTCCTTGCTGCTAAAAATACTAATAACGCTGATACTCATAGTAGTGACATCGTAAATTACGTTAGCAGCACAGCTAATAACAATGTTACTGTTAACCAAAAAAATTTGTGTCTAAAACCCATCGACAATACTAATATCATCCTCGTAAAGAACTACAGTCGCAATCCACAATTTTTATAGTATATTATAATGCTAGAATTATTAATTACCTTTTATAATTCCATTTTATATCGTTTCATATTTCGCTTGCCTCTAAAAATTTCTTATCTAGTGTCAAGGCATTTTTTTTTTCTTTCTCTTGTTTTTGTTTCTATGAGAATGTTTTGCTGCATCCGCTCGAATAAGACTGACAAGAAAAAAAAAGAAAGATCATATCTACTCATGTAACTTTCATATTTTTTATTATTGCAACATATTTTTATTATCCAACTTAAAAAATATATATATGCTCTTCGTTGTGACTTTCCCCATTTTTTTTTTCTTTTCGCAGCAAATAACAGATATATTAAACTAAACTGAAACATCACACTCTACTTTTACTATTCTCATTAAAAATATATTTATTTATTTATTCAATTTTTTGTTTTCCATTTTTTTCTTTTTTAGGTTATGTCAATGATAATCATTCGGGTTTTTTTTTAAGTTGAATAATACTTGACACAATGTTACGCGAGCGAATTTTGCGAAAGATCAGTCGCCCAGACTCACTTACACTCGAGTTATATTTTTTGTACACATTCAATATTCAAGAAAGTGATATAACGATGGCTTAAAAGGTCGGAGTGTGATTCAACAATTGATTTACACTCTTGACAAATGAAATAAATAAATAAATGGGAAAAAAATATTGATATTTTTAAGAGAAAAATTGACGAAAGATAAATTGTACATAGAATTTAAATATGCAGAAATAACAGAATTTCTATGTGGCTGCAGTGTTATCGAAAATTACAATTTTATGATGTTGATAATTTTTTGTTTCTGCGACTGAAGTATTTTACAAAAATTCTATATCTCATTGATATCATTATCATCACACACTACTATCGCTTGAAAACGAAATCTTGTTGACTTGGTAATTATAATGTGTCATATAATGTTTTTCGTGATGTGCAGCCAAAGTACAGTTTACGTGACGTGTCCATACACATTACGCATTCAGAATATTTATGAGAAATATATATGGAAAAACAAAATTACATAGACAGAGAGAATATATATATATATATATATATATACATATACATATATTAGTGTTTGATTTGAAAATAATGTATTTTCTTTGTCTCTGATGCATATGTTTACAAATATAAATATATATATATCTATATATATATATATATATATATATTTATCTTCCTAGGAGATATTAAAAAATAATTTATTTACATATTTTTCAAGTAGTAATTGTATTCAAACATTACAAAAAAATAAAATACGGCTGAACAAGCGCAACACCATTTAAATGGACAAGATGAATTTGAAATTTAACCAAAAAGTAAAATAACTTATCCAATGAATTTATCCCTTTTTTTATATCGAATTTACCTATTGAATGGTGATACCTTGTTTCGTTCAGGACCTGTCAAATAATCTTTTCCCCTTTCAGATTTGTCTACGTTTTTTTTTCTTTTGTCTACTTTTGTTTTTTTGACTAGAAAGATATTGAATGATTAATTCATAAATCTGATGGAATATAGTTTGGTAATGCCGTTTTTGTTTTTAATATTTCTTTACCATGAACAATGAATATTATATAACACTTAAAGAACCTTAATGTAGGAGGGGAAAAAAAAAAAAAAAACGGTGACCCTGTCGGAGGTGGTTGAATTTCGGCAAGAAAACGAAGTTATTCACGATTTACTTCTTTTTAATCCAATGAAACAAAGGCCAACGAAGCAAACTATCCATACAGAAACAACGATAAATCCTTGATAAACTTGTGGATCACTAAAAAAATATCCTTTATTGATGATACTTCTCATGGCAAGTCCTGGAATGGTTATTGGAGTTGCAAAGCTAAACCATCGGAGCAAAATTGGCATTCCTTCAACAGGCCACACACATCCACACAAAAGTATCACCGGATAAAAACTTCCGGTGGTAATATAATTGGCGACTGTGTGTGAAGTGCATAAAACAGATACAAGGAAACCATAACACATTCCACAAACACCAGTGAGAAATACTAATATTATAGTTGCAACAATTGAACCACGACATTCAAGATTATATTGTAAAAATGCTGCAGTTGATGTTATTGTCACTTGAATAATTATAACTGTTAATTGTGTCATAAGATGTGAGGTCAATATTTCAGCAGTTGTGACTCCTTGGACTAAACTACGATCCCAGACACCTTCAGATCTATCAGAAATAATTATCGCTGATGATACTGATGTTGCCAAGAAAAATATGAGTGTAAGTATAAATGTGGGTGCAACAAATGTTGAATAACTATCATCAATAGCACCATGAATAGGTTCTTCCAGTCGCAATGGTAGATCTGCTAATTTTTTAGGTAAATTACATTTCTGCAATATGTCACGATACATTTCGAAGAATCTTTCATATAACATTTTTTCAAGGTATAAACCAATTTGTCTATTTGCCATATCAAGTCTCACTTCAATTTCTCCACTCACAATATTATCAGTATTAAAATCCTCCAATCGTTGTTGTAATGAGTGTGAGAAATTTTTACCGAAATACATAACACCAACTGTTTCACCATTTTTTACTGAATTCACAGCGTTGTTTGTGTCATTGTAAAAATTATATTTCCCAATTTTATGTTGAAATCCATTGATAAAACAACAACTTAAATCCACAAATTCACACGTATAATCATCCGATGAATAAATAACTTCACCAATGTATGTTCCAGCATAACAATCGCCGGCCTCATGGTTAACAATTGCCATCGTTAAATTTTGTGGATCACGACCAATAGCATTGAAAAATATATTCATTTGAAGCAAGGGAAACACTACGGCGAATAATATACCACCGGGATGCCGAATAAATTGTATAAAATTTTTAATTAACAGTGCTTGAAATCGTCGATTTTTCCTACGCAGTGATGAACGATATGTTGGATTGCTAATCCATGACGCACTTGATTCATATCTATCTATGTTTGATACATTAACATTCTGTTCAGCATTTACTGTCGTTGATGTTATTATTGTTGATGTTGCATTCGTTGAATTGGAAATTTCCTCAAGTTCAGGTAAACATTCTGTATTAGTATCGACGACATTCATTTGTTGCAATCCATGGCTTTCCTCACAATTCTCTTGTTTTTGACTTAGACGCAAAAATGCCTCTTCAAGAGTATCACAACGACATTTAATGAGTAAACTTTGTGGTGAAGCTTCTGCCAATAATTTTCCATGTCTTAAAAGTCCAATCTTATTAGCTAATTTTGCTTCATCAATGTAATGTGTTGTGATGATAATTGTCACCCCACGTTTTGTCAAAGTAACGAGAAAATTCCAAATATTTTCACGTAAAATTGGATCTAGACCAACAGTCGGTTCATCAAGAATCAATAACTCTGGATCATGAACAAGAGCACATGCCAATGATACTCTTCGTTGTTGTCCACCACTCAAATTTTTTATGAAATCATTTTTCGGTGGTAATTGAAGTAATTGAGATAAAAATTTATAACGCTCATTGATTATTGTAAAATCCAAATCATTTATCCGGCCAAAATAATTGAGTGCACCCATCACTGTGAACTCATTAACGAGCGATATATCTTGTGGCATAAAACCAACTCTTGGTCCGGGAACTGATGATGCTTTGCTGCCGGGATTTCCGCCAAGCACCCAGATTTCTCCGCTGTCCAACGCTCGAATTCCCACGACACATGATAGCAGAGTTGTCTTGCCGCATCCGCTAGCACCAAGCAATCCATATCTAGTTCAAAGAAAAACGCAAATCAAATGACTGTATTAATGAATTAATTGTATGTACAATTACATCAATTGTCATTGTTTTTCTTTAATTTTCAGTTGGTACTTATAATTATATTGAGATTGTTTATATTCACATTGATCCTCGTGCGACTGACATGTTGAGGCCATCAAGAATTGGTTTATTATTTCCATATTTTTTCGTTGCATTTCTCACAACAATTGCTTCTGAATACGATGGCATTTTACTTTCGTATTATACTTCCGCCACGTCACTTCTGTATTCTCAATCTAAAACACGACAACTTTATATCCAATATGATTTTAATAAATCCCACCTGCTATCAAGATTTTAAATTCAATCACAATTATTCCGTTACAGAACTTCTTTATATCAATTCCATTTTATTTTGGTTTTTTTTTCAAGTTTCACTGTGATTTTCTTGTTTGTTAATAGAATTGGATTTTTATTCAATTATTTAAACCATTAACCACTATCAGCGCTGATGAAAATTTTCTTTATAATTTTTCGAAATATACCTGATGATCCGGAAGGGTCGAACGCGCACGAGTGACTGCAACTGTGCCTGGGATTCGCGCGGACCGGATTAGTTTTACCGTTACGATAGCGCGCTAGCCTACTGACAAGAGAGACTTCGATGCTCTCTTCACTCTCATTCCTCAGCTCAGACATACTTAGTGTATGAGTTCGTGTATATTGATGTATTGATTATATATTATTTGTTGTAAATTCGTTGGAAAAAAAAATGATGAGAAAGAGACACGACAATTTTATATTGCATGCATCTTATTTGTATAATCTATGAAAAAAATAAATTGCTATTTAAATGCGTATCACGCTCGATATTTCTTGTTATAAAAATTTGCAAGTTATCGGAAAATTTTGAAAAAAAAATTATAGCTTCAATCGAACGGTCATTTTTTTTTTTCTTGTATTCATCAATGTCGTTTTTCTACACCTCTTTATTTGCATTTTAATCACACATATGAGATTATTCTCATACAAAAGTTAATGCAGGTTAATATTTACATTTTCGAATAGACTTCATTTATTTTATCTTCATTTTTCAATGCAGATGATTGTTTATCCTATACTGATCAAGAATTGATATGTATATGAGTTTGATTGCATTTATTTTTTCCTCTTCATGACATTGAACACTAACCTTAATATAACATTTTTTTTTGTTTACTATTCAAAATCTATTAGAAGCTTCTCATCAATATTAATCAATTAAAGATGAATAATCGTTTGTTGGAAAATATCGAAATTGATAAATTAAAAGAGAATATGTAGAACAAAATATTTATAAAATGCGACAATCATATGGTAAAAAAATAATAATACATTATTGATTTTATCTTTTTAAAATTACCGGACATTATATGATAATATTTTCAATAGTATTTACAATCACACGACGCCATTTATAAACACGCAAAAAAAAAATATCAAAATTGAGAATATATAAGTGACAGAATATTTTGAAACTGAAGACATTACGTATGACATAAATTACATTGATGCTTTTAAATTACAATCGATTACAGTAGATATTACGAGATTTGAATTTGATTAAAATTTTGCGAATTTTCAATCATTCAATTTTCATAAATAAAAATTAAACAACAATATTACCATCAACAAATATCATTACAATATATGCAATATACTTTCTACATTCGCCTATTTATTGTCTCTTTTATACGAGCAGGCCAATAACAGTTTACAGGTTCACCAAGCAATTACGAGCGGTATATACTGTACAATATCAGAGAAAGTGGATGTAGGGGAGGAGAAAAAAGAATAATGAAACAAAAAATAACAATGACGATGAAAAATAAATTCAATAACTTTTGACCGCGGTGGAATTAACGTCTCAAGGGACATTGCGGTATATTAGTTGACATCAGTATTGTTAATAATCTATTTGTTCGTTTCATTTGGAAATTTGTTGTGGACATTGTGCGTCTAACAATTCACGTAATCTATCACATCAACCACGATATATCTATAAACATTCTTGTTATTATCTTTCATATTGTGGAGAAGTTGTGGGTAAAAGTGTGTTGGCAGGTCGTTGAATCCTTCGACAGTGTGTGTGTTTGTCTGTATATATATATATGTGTGTGTGTGTGTGTGTGTTCCTCACACAAATCTTTTGATTTCAAATTTTTTTTTGTAATTCTCTTTTTCTTTGACCCCTCTTTTTTTCAATTGGTCCGCGTGTATTTACACCAGTTATGCCTGTTTTGTAACGGAATATATTTTAAATTCATTCAACAATCACTAAGTGAAAAGAAACAAAAAAAAAGATATTGGAAAATGGATACATTGACGAATTTTTGACACTCAATTGTGCAGTAAGTTGACTCAATATTCCTAATTTATTTACAATATTCAATTTTATTTCATGTTTTGTTTTAATATTAGTCAATTGATTTTTTATTAAATCACTCACCCTTAAACTTTGCAATCCAATTAATACTTTTAATTGTTTGAATATATTCTACAATGTTTCTTATAATTGAATTTAAATAAAAATGAATTACTGTCAGTTATACAATTTTTGTAATTAATAATTTTAAATTGCCGAAATCATTTGTAGTCACATTGAAATGATTTAATTCACAATGCAATTAATAAAATATGTGATTCATTTATTATAATATTTAATATAAAATAACAATTGTTTAACATAGAATTGATATTGTCACTATGGCGATGTTTGAACGACTGTTAACGTAAAGACAATCATCAAGTACGGAAACTCTGGTTGGTGCACTCCTGCATGCCAGATGAATTTTGTCATCATTTATCCCTCCTCTATAAAATACTCCTTTCAACGAAAAATTTTTTTGTCATCATCTGCAAAACTAGCATCGTACACGTGCGCATTCCGCGTGACCGACATTTTTTTTTAACTGACAACGCAAATTTTTCTGCAGACAAATGTAAACCAGGTATTACATTACGTGAGTTTGCAAAAAGTCAATTAGTTAATAGTAAAATAATTGACCACGATGGTTTATTGGATTTTATATTGTTGAATGGATGATAATTTTGAATTTATTTTCCCCGCTCGCGGAAAAATGATCTGTTGTATAAGTTGATTATCTACATTATCGACTGTCTATAAAAAGAAAATCATTGTTACTGTCTGTCGGTAACAAAACGCGAGTGCTATTTATTTAAATGAATCGCCGAACCTGAAATGCAAATTCGCACACAGTGTAAATACGAATGATGAGTTGTTTAGTATTGATTGGCTCTTCTATTTTTTTGTTACTTCATAAATATGATCGTTACATTGAATTGGATATTATGCATGATAATAAATTCACATTCCCATTGACATTCATAGCTTTTTTGTTTCAATGATCATGCGTGACATGTTAAAACTAAAAAACTGACCATTTTTTTTATGCCTTGATGAAAGGACATTTTTTTTTCTCTTCCTATTCTATCTTATATTTATGAACATATTGAATGAAGAGAATTACCAAACGTCTACCAATAAAGTACGCGTAATAATTGATAATTATTGTTACATGATATTATCAGATGATTTGGCGTGAAGAAAAAAAATTTAAATAAACGGAAAGAAAAATACAAAATATAAAAAATTAATAACGAACATTCTGCTGATCTACCTTTGCTTGGTGTTGACCGTCGTCACATAAGCGAACACGTCAAGGCGATCTTCTTTTTTACACACCATACCTCTTATCCCTATAAACACGCGCGTCCACCGCGATTCAGTGACGTATATTTTATATATCTACTAATACACTTTGACCCCTTTTTTTTTTCTTTATTCTTCGCTAGACTCAATGCGAGATGTAACTGAATTTTTTTCTATATCTCATGCGTCGTTTCTCTGATATAATTTCCAATTTTCTTCCGTATTGCATCCCAACTGAAAGATGCAATCACTCACACACACACACACACACACACACACAAACACATACAAATAAATTCAATTTGACGTATTTGATATTCTATTAATACGTTTTCTTAGATGAATAATTCACATCCAAACGAGATGCTCCAATTGGCTTTACCAGTATTGCATATTTTTTTTCGCCGCAATAAATTCTGCTAAAATAATATGCATATTTCGAAAAAAAAAAAAAATTTGCATTTCACAATAATATTCTGCAAGACGACCTTCACTATATATAGAATGAGTCAACAATGCCACCCGTTGTCTGATGCGAAAGGGAAGAGGATTATAAAGAATATGTGAACATACGATAAAAACACAATTTTTATATAAATATTCAAATATTTATTAATCATTGATACCGTCAATGACATACAGAATTACTAATAGTTCATTCCAATGGAATCATATCAATCAAAATAATTATGAGGATAATTTTGTTCGCAGAACAATGACTTGCTCTGTTAATAAAATATGTTAATAAATAGTTTGGAATTATTTACTAAGAATTGATGTAAACATGAAACATTTCATCAATGCAATATTTCATAAACTCAATAAACAAATGAATTCCAATAATATTTTTGTTTCTTCTTAAAAATCTAAAAATTTGATTCAAACTTTATCACAACATTACAATTCATCATTTCGTACAAACATTTTAACAATTTCTAAATTCTATAAAATTTATAACAAATTTATAAACATGAAATTCAATAAGATAATATAATTATATATTCTAATGTTTCGCATATTCATACAAATTGCAGAAAAATCTTTCTATGTAATGAGTGAAGGACATATCGGGTCAGGGGGCCATTATCCTTGAGTTTAGTCCAAAGTCACTCAACAAGTTTCCAATCCTCTCTCATACAGTTGATGACTACTGAACAATATATATATATATATAAATATAATGAACAAGAGGGGCGAAGATTTTGACTGCATCACATACGTAATAAGTCGTTTGCATTGACCTGGAGAAATTTTCTCGTCAGTTGCTTGAGAAAAAAAAAAAGAGAAAAACAAAAACAAAAAGAAAGAAGTCGTGTGTTACGTATCCGATAGAAATTTATTCTACGGGGAATTCCTCGATTTATTAATTCTGACGTAATGAATTCTCCTTCCAATATACACAATCACCATTACCACCAATAGCATTCCATTCATGAATATAAAATTTGAATTTCATCATTTATATATTTCTCTTGATCATATATAAACGAATGTTTTAAAAATACCGAAAATGTAATGAAGAACTTTCACTATTCTCATTAGAATAAAAGAAATATGAAGAATTTTTCTATCCATGAAATATATTCGTTTATTTAAAACTTCCCTTTTTTCTTCTATTCACATTGTACATTTCCTTTGTCAATCTGCTTCATAGTTGCATTTACAACTGAATGCAAATTAAAAGATTTTTTTAATTGTACTGTTCGCATGTGCTAATTGATACTAAACATCAATACAAACCTACGGGATGATCCATCCGTTCAACGTTCATGGTCCATGGTTCATAATATAGATAGATATATACAGCATTCATATTATTTCAATTTATTTCTCCGCACGTCACTACCTCACCTGACCATTACATGTGAGCCACGCGAGTCTCTCCAATACACGCGTCACCATCGCTTCACGTTGTTTCAGCTCAGGTGGTAGATAGAGTAAAGCAGGTAATGTTGCACAAGTAAGTTTGATTCTTCGCGTGGCAGTTGTGCTGCTGTGAGTCCACGCGCGATTACACCAGATAGTTTGGATTGGTGTATGGTAGTCGCGAGTGACTTCAACGACAGGAAAGACGACGATCAAAACCGGGAGAACCACTTGCACTTTCGGTTCTTTTATTGCATTTTGCACACGCTCCAACTCTAATTTTTATACTGCTCCAGTATCGTGCATGGGTTTTCTTTGTTATTTTTCATTCACGCAGTCATAGGAAGAAAAGAATTTGATTTTTTGTTTCTTTATTCGCTGTTGTTCTAAATTCACCTGAAATAAATGATAATTTTGGATTAATTATTTGAAAGAGTTAATAAATTCAGTGTTAGTCAAATATATTCAATATATTTGTGAGTGATTAATTATTGTACTGGAATTCAAAACGATTGGTAATTATTAGTTGTTATTTTTTTAATTTATGTTTAATTAATACTTTATAATGACGTTTAATTATGGATTAATTTAATTATGGTGCAAAGTATGAATGAATATTTAAATGTTGGGGAGTTTGTGTGTCAACGTGTTTTTGTATGCGTATGAAGGTAATGCAGGAAATGAAAAAATTGACATTATGGATATCAGCGTATGTACTTTATGAGTTTATTTCTTTGCGAAGAAACTAAAACGAAGAAAAAAATGTACATATTATTGATAAAAACGCGATGCAGTAAGACAGTAAAAAAAGAAAAATCCAATCGCTATTACGCATTGCATGTGCATTACATTTTTGATATTAACAATAACAATATTAAAGAATTTATATATGATTGCGTCACAATGAAGATTCGATATTTCAAATTTATCATGAATTTCATGATGTTGTTAGTCTTTATTTATTTGTTTTTCTTATTCATTTATTTTGTTTCCTTTTCCATCATTGGTATGTGAATACAAATTGTAATGAAGTTAACTCAGTGTCATTTAAATAAATTGAAACTGGAAAAAAGAAGAAAAAAATTGAATAAATAATGAACAATCTTCTTTTATTTACTTTGTTCGATTTCTTTTTCTCAACAATTCACATTATATTTGTTGATGTGATGTAATGTGGCATTCTGAAAATTCATAAACTTATCGGATGTGAACTGCAAAAAAATAAATAAAAGAAAATGTAGTAATTCTCCCACTTTTCTGTAAATGTTATTATGGATAATATTTATTCCAAGTGATTCATCTTTGTAATAATATTTGTTTATCACGCCACGTTCTTTCATTTTTAATAAATCTTTAACTCCATCAACCGCAAACAATATATTCATCTTTGACAATTCTATTTTTCTTATTTCACTAATTATTATTACTTTCCGATCAGATTAGTCAATAAAAAGTAAAGAGATAAAAAAACGTAGTGAAGTTTTCGATGCATTGATTTCACCAGAAATTATCCGGTCTCTCAAGCGATCGGTCCAGCGGCTTGGTGAGAGTAGTCATTACATCATCGTTTGCTAACTGCATAATGTTTAACTATATTTCAAAGACACATGTGTACATAGGAGAGTCATGTCGAAAAAGTAGAAGACTAAAACAGATAGAAATAAAAAATAAACACGCAAAACAAAAGTGAATGCATAAAAATAGAAAAATTCTTCAATAAATAATCATAAATAATGAGCATGTGCATGATATTGCCACAGTATTTTTCATCATAATGGCCAATTAAATATGAAACTAAACATGAAAATGAATATAAAAACGTGAAAAAGACAAAGTAATATTTCGTTTGTTAAATTTTCGTTTGCCAAGATTTTAAGTTTAATTGTGTGCATGATGACGTGACTTTATGATAAAAAAAAATGTGAAAAAACACATGGCCGAACATTGAGACAGTGTACCAGTGTTCAAATAACGCGTTTTTGCATGCATATGCTTGACAAAAGAACTTGGGAACTTATTTCTTTCTGAATAGAATTATCGCGCTTCATATTAATATTCGATTTTATTCCCTGAAAATTATAGTGGACAACCCAAAAATAGGATTAAATATCAATACTTACATTGTCATATCCTAGAGCATTCCAAATATTTCAACAGTTTTCACCGATGTGGGGAATTTATCCCTCGAAGATTTCCAATTATTCAAAATTCACTTGAATTTTATGAGAAGAAATACATTGTTTTTGTAGTGGTGTATTAATTTATTCATTTGAACTGTTTGATTGTAGAACATGGAAGCGCCGGGACTGACGTCGACGACGTCAACACCAACGCCGGCATCAACAGTCACTGCCTCAATTGAATTAAAAACTCGAAGAGCACAATTTCAACCACAAGCATCAACATTGGACACACGACGACGACAGGCAGTGTGTGTTCGTCGTGCATACAAAAAATATGGTCCAAAAAATAATCCAAATATTGTCTTGGACAGTCTCAATATGACTGTGCCAAAGGGTTGCATGTAAGTATCATTATTTCAAGATGACATATCGCATCAAAGTCCTTTTATATAATTTAAGCACAAATTGATGATGCAGATATGGTCTTTTGGGATCGAGCGGATGTGGTAAGACAACACTGCTATCATGTATTGTTGGAAGGCGACGTCTCAATGACGGTGAAATTTGGGTACTTGGAGGTAAACCAGGATCAAAAGGTTCCGGAGTACCAGGACCAAGAGTCGGTTATATGCCACAAGAAACTGCACTCTATGGAGAATTTTCAATTCGTGAAACGCTGATTTATTTTGGCTGGTGTGCAGGTATGACGACAGCGCAAGTTGACGCAAAACTCGAGTTCCTCATGAAGGTAATCCACATTCAGAATGAAAAAAAGGATACAAAAAAAAAATTGGAATTCTAAGTTTACTTTTACAGCTTTTAGATCTACCGAATGAAAATAGATTCGTTAAAAATTTGTCTGGAGGACAACAACGTCGTGTTTCAATAGCCGCAACATTAATACCCGATCCAGAATTATTGATTTTGGATGAGCCCACAGTGGGAATTGATCCAGTGTTGCGTCAAAATATTTGGGATCATTTGGTAGCAATTACTAAAGATGGTGCACGGACAATCATCATTACAACTCATTATATTGAAGAAACACGACAAGCAGGAATGATTGGTTTGATGCGAGGTGGGAAATTCTTATCTGAAGAGTCGCCAAGACGTTTGATGGAGATGCATCGTATGGATACATTAGAAGCTGTTTTTTTGAAATTGAGTAAACGACAAAATATGGGACTGAGACGTCGAAGTAGTATTTTAAGCAGTGTTACTGGCGTACCACCAGACATTGATGCTGATGAAGAAATGAGCGGTGAATTTGGTGATAATGTTAGTATATCAAGTAGACGAAGAAGTATTGCCATTACATCAGATGACGACCATTTATCTGAATTACCACCAGAAGAGAAAGGCCATGATAATTTTAAAATGCTCGATCCGCAACACATGAAGGCACTCATTTGGAAAAATTTCTTATGGATGTGGCGTAATGTTGGAATGATGTTATTTATTATTGGGTTACCAGTATTGCAAATCATTATATTTTGTTTATCAATTGGTAAAGATCCAGTTAATCTTGGTGTTGCAATTGTCAATCATGAATTGATGAATAGCAGTTATGAAATGTGTGTACCAACAGTTGGTTGTGATCAACATATGTTGAGTTGTCGATATTTGGCACATTTACAGAAGCGAAGAGTTCAATTTAAGAATTATACAACTGTTGAAGAGGCACAGCATGCAGTTAAAAAAGGTTGGGCATGGGCGGCTATCACCTTTCCTGCAAATTATACAGACTCATTAGTAGCAAGAATCGAAGAGGGCAAGGACGCCGACGAATGGACCGCTCAGTATGCGGATATGATTGTCATCATGGATATGTCTAGTAATTAACTTTATTATTATTTTTGTTCGATCTTTACATTGATCTTGTATATTACTTTTTATATCCATATTATCTTTCTTGTTTTCACACGTGCCACTTTGACCACTAGATCAACAAATTGGCCAATTACTCCAACGTGATCTTCTCTACTCGTATCAGAGCTTCGCAAAGGATATTACAGTTGCATGTAATTACAGCGAGAAATTAACTGCAATTCCGTTAGATGTAAGTTCAGTTGTTTTGATACAAGTGGCGAAGAAAAAAAACGATTTGTTTACGTGGAAATTCACTGACTCATTAAATTTACAGTTTCGGACACCTATTTATGGACCACGAGAACCTAATTTCACAGATTTTGCAGCACCAGGAATAATATTGACGTGAGTGTGACTAAACTTTGATAATAACTATTGATATAACATTGATGTTATAACATATAATATTCTCAATTTGATTCACAGAATCATTTTTTTCCTTTCGGTTGCGTTGACATCGGGTTCTATGTTGTTAGAGCGTAATGAAGGTCTATTGGAAAGAAGTTTAGTATCAGGATTAACTGGAACTGAAATATTATTCGCGCAAGTTGTAACTCAATTTGTAGTGATGACTGGACAAACATTGATGGTACTTATAGTCGCATTTGCATGTTTCCAACTCACGTGCGATGGCGAAATTGTCTGGGTGACTGTATTGACTATAATTACTGGATTATGTGGCATGTGTTTCGGTAAGAATGTGAAATATTTGCAATATATATTGCTTTCATTTTATTGTGCGATCTCGTTCAATTTCAACGATACTTTTTTTTGCAGGTTTCGTTGTTGCTTGCGCATGTGACACTGAACGAAGTGCAACGTACATGGCTATGGGCTCTTTTTTACCAATAGTAATGTTGTGTGGTATAATTTGGCCTGTCGAAGGCATGCATCCTATTCTGAGAGCAATTAGTTATGTTTTACCATTAACGAAGAGTACAGAATCAATACGTGCAATATTGGCACGAGGCTGGAAAATGTCTGAGCCAACAGTGTACGCAGGATTTATTTCGACATTTATTTGGATTATTGTATTCCAAACTATAGCGATATTATTGATCAAATTCAAGAAGGGTTGAAATCTTCAGTGTAAATTATTGAGTTGGAATTCATGTATCTGTATTTTTTCTTTACCACATCCCCATCACGGTTGTGTAATTTATAATTTCGATTCCAAGTAGGCAACGAAACTTGTGTTGTTAAATTCCGATGAAATGCTTTCACTTGTATCGACTAGATAAGTTTTTTTCATTTACATATCTTCGATTGGAATTAATACTTTTGCTTAGAGTATAAGCAACGTACAATATTTATTTTTTCTAAGCATTCTATGTTTTTAAATAGCGTTAAGTGTTGTATATAAATTTCACTGTTTTGTTGAAGATTTTGAGGGTTAAAGACACTAATAGTCACCCGGTTTTTTTCATATCTAGTGATTATAACAGTAGGTGAATATATCGGGAGGGGAGATGTAATATTCAGTCGGTAGCTACGTCAATTCCACTAATTATGATAAAATAATCGTTTAAATAAACAGGAATTCGTGGAATGTCAAAAGTGCTAAAAGTACATGGACAAAAAAATGTAATTACTATCTCAATTACTTTTGGCAGTTGGAAAATAGTAATAATCGAAGGGATAAATCTCACCTGTTCACTGAACAAATAGATGAATTATCGAATGATATTCGAATAATTGTTCTCCTTCTATTCCTTATGTATATATATATATATATAATCCAATTTTTGCTGAATCGCTGACGATTGGTTTTGAAGAACCGTGACTGTGAATTCCAGAAAATTTTATGTATTATTGATCATTGCTCCTTAAATGCTAAAGAATTTCCTACTTTTTCACAAGCGCTCTGGAAAATATTACTTCAATGCAATAATTAGCCATTCTACGACCTCATTTTATAAAAATTGAAACAAAAGACTCCTATACCACTATATGAACTACAAATTGAACGTAATGTTACGTCATTCTTTCCTCATTCATTTGAAGGTGTTTCTCAATAACACCGTGACCAACCGTGACTGAATAAAAGGTAAATCTCGCCCAGTTAGCAAAGAGCGACAAAAAAAAATCAACCTATTCAAGATATGTAGGCGAAAGTTTTGAAGATTAGAGTTCTTTCAAAGTTTACATCCTCATATGATATCGTAGTTGCAAAGTCATGGCGGGAATAAGAGAAATGAAGGAACGAATAGTAATATCTTTTGAATATTAATCCGAATACCAACGAAGTGAGCCGAAAGCAGAAATTATACTGTTGGGCATGGTTCGACACATTGCTCAATGGTTGAAAAAAATAAAGGTAAATAGAAAACAATATATCAATCCATGTGCTACAGCCGGACTAGATAAATATAAATAAAATATTTTTGTATTGGACTCTTTCAGTAACGATGGGAAAAGATGCTCTCATCAGTATCCCAGGTAAATGTTTTTATCTATTGCATTGACCATTGAATCTCACATAGATGAACCTAACCTCAATCAAATTTTCTGTTTAGGGCAACGACTTTGTCTATCAAGCAAATTTTGTCTTCCTGGACCAGGGACTTATGAACAAAATGGTTATATATATTCAAAGTTTGCTGGCACTGTTGAAATAATCACAGATGACGATGATACAACAAAAACTGTTATAGTGAATGGTACAACGGAACAGAGTATTGTTCCAGCACCCGGCGATATCGTCACTGCAATGGTAACAATAGTCAATCAAAGATTTTGTAAATGCATCTTGAAATGTATTGGCGATGTAGTCCTGAGTAGACCTTACAGAGGTGTATTGAGAAAAGAAGATGTCCGTGCAACGGAAAAAGACCGAGTAGAATTATACAAATCTTTTCGGCCTGGAGATATTATACTTGCAAGAGTTGTATCCTTTTTTGTTATTGTATTGTGATTTGTTTTTCATTCATAAATTGTATCGATTATATCTATGTTGAATCCTATTTTTTGAATAGTTACCTATGACAGAGGCACATACGTATTCATTGAGTACAGCTGAAAATGAGTTGGGAGTTGTTGTTGCACATAGTCAAGAAGGTTGGTATTTATGTGAAGAATAACTGTACGAAATAGAAATTTCCGTGTTATTATTTATTAATTTGTTTGTATGATTATCAACAGGGGTTTCGATGGTTCCTATCAGTTGGACAGAGATGCAATGTCCGAAAACGTTGGTTAAAGAATTTAGGAAGGTGGCCAAAGTTGTGCCTGAACAGATTGTTTTAGACTCATGAATGGACTTAATAATAAATAGGTTTTATATCATAATTGCTGCTGAATATTTTGAATTGAAATGTCCCCTCAATTTTTCATTAATTCGATGCAGAAAGTATTATTTAATTCGCTTGTATATTCTCGAGAAGTTGTTGAGAATTCGGTTATGCTACATCAGTAATTTTTGTGATTCTTCAACCGGAATTTAAATGCTAAACAGGCACGTGCGCAGTCTCCATTATAAAGAAAAATGGCGGGCGAATGGTTTTCATATGCGTAACGATGTTATCCTAAATTTATTTTCTATCATTTCGTCAAAGACAAATATAAACATTGACGAATGTTAAGGATACCGATATAATATAAAGCTATGACGGAATCAGTATTGAAAGTGACCGATATTAACGAGCATAAATCAGATCCGAATAATTACATTTGCGGTATGTATATTTTGAGTACAATGGAATTAAGGTTAAGTTTCTATCAGCTATAAGAAATAATGAATTGTTCAAAATATTTCAGAGATTCGACGCATGATGTATGGATTTGGTGATTGTTCTGAACCATTAATGGAATCTGCAAAACTCATTAATGATGTAGTATATCGTGAAATGAGGTCTCTGATATATGAAGCTTGTAAAATTGCAGATGAAAGAGACTCGGAAGTTGTTGATGATCGTGACTTTTTGTTTTTGCTTCGACGTGATAAAATTAAATTACAACGGCTTATGAAATATCTCGGTAACAATATATTTTCTTTGTTTTTTCCTCATTCTTTGAAACAGAAAGGGAAAATGTTCCGTAACACGATGATTAATTCCTATATATTGAATTTGTAGATCTGAAAGCGTTCAAAGGTTCACTAACAAAATCTTTGGATGTTGATGATTCTGCGATGGGATTAAATAATGAAGGTAGTGGCTCGAAAAAGAAGACTTGTCACAAGTTTATCAGTTTGATAGATAATATCGGCGAGTTGACGGATGCGCCAAATCGAGTTGATTATGTTAAACATAATCGCGATGTTCGTGCTGAATTGGCGAGTAGAAAAATGGATACTTTACATTATATGGAGTATACCAAAGCAAGGGCAGCAACATTTTCTAATAGATGTAACGGCCAAAAATTCGAGAATTGGATATCTGTAGATGATGTGAAACTGACGAAAAATGCAATAACAATTTTAAGTTTCTTGGCATATGAGACTGTAGCACAAATTATGGATTTCGCATTCCTGGTAAGGCAAGATCAAAATAAAATTCATGGTGACAGTTTGGATCGATTGCGCTTGAACTATTGCAATCCCACCACATATAAACCATATCAACATGGAAAAGGATCTACAATAAAACCAATTTCAACAATAGAGATCCAAGAAGCACTGCGTCGCCATTGGTCACCTCAACTTGATTCTACAGGTCCATTCCGGCGCGGATCGATTCACAACCGTCTTCGTAAATTTATTGCTATCTGATCTTCGAACAGTATTAAATACATCATGTTTCCTCTGAAATGTAGATGAAGGATTCATTCCGTACCAGACAGTGATGTAAATTATGAATATGAATCATTATAAATATTTTTTATTACAATATTTGGACATTATCTACAAATTCTCCTGCATCTAGAACCAGTCAGCGAAAGAAACATGGAAACGTCTAAATCAACTGATCGTATGATTCATCACGAATTTATACAAATGCTAATTTTATTCTTATATCATGGTGAAAGTAATGTTGATACTCTTGCTTTACCCTCGGCTCCACCTGTGATGCATGTTCCTGATTGATTGGCTGTGGACCAGTCACAGCATAGAGTCCCTTTATGTCCACCAAGTTCGAGAATTTTGACTTGAACACTCGGCGGCATCTTCGAACAATATCCATATATATATCATGACCAATCGAGAATAACAGATAAAGTTATTTACTTCTTCAATACTCACCTTGTATATATTACCACCAGTTTGTGTGCACACCAACATGTGACTACCGGGTTGATCAAAAGTGAACATTTTCCCATGGACTGCATTCTTCTCAATCTTTATTTTTGTCTCCCACATTATTTTATTAGTTTGACTTAGACTTCGTTGACACAATTTCCCGTCTTCACTTAGCGAACAGATATTCGTATAATCATTTGTTAATTCAACATCAATGACTGGACACGAATGACAATTAAAATTATCTATGATTTCATTCCTCCTCAGATCGTGGATCAATAAATTGCCATTAGACAACCCGGTTATTAATAATTGACCATTGTGATTGAATGCGGAATATAATGCAGTCAAATTTCCATCCATTGGTAAAACTCTTTCTAGCCTCTTCGCTTTTATATCATACAATAGCAGTTTACTTTCATTCGAATCGGATACAGAGCAAACAAATGTTGAATCGGATGGGTTACATAGAAGCGTAACAATCCGTGAACCCTCGTGTTGAATTTCCCAAAGTGTTTTAGAATCTCGAGTATCGTGCAACTGTATCGAACCGTTGTTATCTCCGTGCAGAAAATATCGTTCATTTTTTGATATCCAATCAAGGGCAGTAACAGCTTTATTTGAATTCACTGTTGTAGACGTAAAGGTTGCAACAGTCCTGTTAAATAAAATTCCATTGTTCAATTATTTTTAATATAATTACTAACCCATCTAAGCGAATGCGTTGCACTTCATATATGTATAAATATTAGTGTAATTACTTTGGTGATGGTATCGGAGTCCACACTTTAATAATGCCGTCAGCATCACCCGTTGCCACAAATGATCCACTTGTATTACTTTTGCACTGGATTATTGACGTTTTATGTTCTGTATACTCTTCCTAAAATTAAATTGTCCGTCAATGCAATTGTTATGACAAAAAGTAATGGGTTGAGTTAGAAATTGTCTGCTTACTTGATCTAAAAGAATATAGTTGGACTCAATTTTATCTTTAGCTTTTCGCTCGACAGCTGCTGTGTCAATAGAAAAGTCACGTTTTCTTGTCAATCTCGAATCACAACTCATACTTCTCTTTCCAACTATGTCTTTACTGAGAGAATTAACTCGTCCCTTCGTACATGTTCGTTTTGTTGCGGCTGTTGTGTCTGGTAATTCATTAGATTTTTTACTACTCGTCAACGATTTACGATGCAGAATGGGACTAGAACTACCGCCAATATTTTTTATCAAACTACGGAGTGTTTTGGGATTTTCCATTAATGGAGATTCTCTGTACAATCATAAAATGATATTGATAAATAATGTCTGTTCGTAGTATGACGGTAATTGGTTATGTTACTTACTGAGCGATTATGTAAAAGTCATCCATGATTGGTGGATGTTGTGGCGTAGATCCTGGATTCACATCAGCAATATTGTCAACTTTTGTTGATTCACTGAGCAACTGTCTCAACGTATCATTCTCTTCTTGTAAACGTTTCATTTTGTTTGTATCATCGTCAATCATTAACAATGTTGGCAGTGGCATACACTAAAAATTTGTTTTCAAAGCTCTGTTTGATTCCCCTCAGCTCATAGTCACATTAAAGTAGTAATTATTCATTACGTACTTGGAATATTGTTGCTAGAAAATTGTGAAGTGAAACGAGCATTGTATCCTGCCACTGTTTACTGAAATGCACTGAGAATGTAGGATTATCTTCGGGATTTTTAATAAATGGATATGCTGCGAAATTAAATACATAATCAGCAATTTGTTTTGCCAAATAACTTTAACATTTCAACAGATAATTTTACCAAACCAATCTTTCCACTCGGAATGCCCTTGCAATTCTGGCGTCATTTTCGTAAAAAATTCATGCACACGATCCTGTTTATTATTCATTGTTGCATTGACCAGGTACATCTTTAAAACGGCATTTTCCAATTTTCTCACACCAGGAACAAAATGACTTTCCAAACGTGAAAACATTCTTGTATCTAAATGTCCCCAAAGTTCTCTTAGTGACGTCAAATCGAATACATAAATATATTGCATCAATTGGTCAACAATCTTATCCACCTAGAATCAAAGGAAAAACATTATGCAACAAAGTACGAAAAATAAACCACAAAATTGTCTTACTTCGTCATAAGAGTCATAATATAAATTGTCCTTACCCTGAAGCCTTTCTCTTTTTCAGATTTGAGTTCAATATCAAATGCTTTCAGTGTTTGACTGAATCCACGAAATAGTAAATATTCCTTCACTAATTCATCCACATACTGTACATGGGACATATTGAATGACTGTATGTGGTTTTGTTAATGATGATGATGATAATGATGATGATAGAAAAGAAAAAACTAAAACTAAAAAGTTTCAATGAATGCAATGTGCTCCACGACAATAACAAACCCTCGGTGTCATATAGATGCCATATTGTCTGCAAACTAGATCAGTCCCTCTCTCTCATTCTGTGTTTATTTCCCTCACCTCTTCTCTCTTTATCGTATCTACATCCAAAAGTGTGGCAACGCAGCAACGCGCGCGCAATAGACACATGGTTTTTTCATTCTGCTCTGGCGCAAAATCCACAGCGGCTAAACGATACTGCGGACGTACTGACGTCATACAATTCTGTTATTCACGTAACGAATACCCGCACTGCATTTGACGTAGAATTCTCGTACAGTTTTCCCAGCCATACCTTTCACATGTGAACCACTGGGTCGTCTGACAAATTAATGTATTTGTCAATATCAGACCTTCTTTTTTTTTTCGCTGTCCGAAATGCAATTGCTGCTCACACAGCGGAAGCAGATTGCTCTCAGCTCTCGAATTCACAATTGTTGTACAAAATATAATCTTTTATTATATATATTAAATGATTTTCATGAATATTTTTTACATTTTTATTAATGAAAAGGCACAATATTCCTGAATCACTGTGCTGTGTAAGCATCCTGCAATTAAATTACAACTAGGTTTTCACAGCATTGGCAAATTTATATGCTCAACGATCCTTATCATGTATTCGTTATTCTTATAAGTATATATATAATATATATATATTTGTATATATACATATTTATATATTTATATATTTATAGAGTTATTTTTGCTCTGATCTGCAATCCAAGATAAAATAATTTTGATTTGTGCCCGCATATTTTTATCGCAAAGCGTATTATAGCAATAGACGGATTGACAAAAATGTATGTATTAAATCAAGAAAAATGTATTATAACAACGCGAAGTTATAATAAATATTGCAATTGTTCAAGTATAATTCGCTGCAATATTATGATATTTGACGCAAATTTTTTTTTTCAATTTAATTGAATTAGCATAACGACGATAAATACGCGAAAAATTCGGTTTTATATATATTGATAGAGTTAATTTTTTCATGAGAATATTGATATCAAAAAGGACTAATTAACAAATTATATAAGTTGAAGAGCATGTGAGGTAAAATATTCATTACAATTCAACATCTTCGGCTTTAGCATATGGTGCTTCTTTGTGCAATTCTTCGTCTTCTTCCTTGATTGTTGCGTGAATTTCCGCGAGTTCTACCGGTGGTAGTGCCGACGGTTCTATCGATCCATCGTACTCAGGCACATCAAATCCAATTGTGGCGCCTATCTTTTGTGTTGCGTGCTTGAATGAGTCGGATAGCATTACCTACATGAGAAACGAATTAATGTTAGAGTTTGACATTGTGCATATTTAGTTGGAAACTTTGAGCAAAAAACAGAAGAATAATTGGTCATAATTTTACACGTACTTGAACGACATTAATGCACATGGACGTAAGAGCAAGGCCAAACACCAAATACACTATGGAACACATCATGTATATAGGATGCTAAAAAAAAAATAGGGACGCTGATAAGTTTATGTTATGAATGAACAATTTTTTGCTAATATTGCGAATTAAAGAAGTTTAATTATTATCTAAGGACTATAACACTTGAATGGACTCTCTTACCATCTAATGTTTCCAGCGTGGAAAAAATAATTTTACCAGCTAATTATTCAACCATTGTACGACAAATAAATTAAAGTCACAGCATAAACACACCGATACACAATAGTATTTATGTATGTTTACGTAATTTGTAAATAAATTTTTACCTTGGGCACGTAGTCACCGAAGCCAATTGTGCTCATTGATATGAATACAAAATAAAAACTCTCAAAGAAACCCCATGGTTCCCAAATGTTATAAACAGTTGCGCCAACAAATATATAGCCAACTAGTATTGAAATGGCCACGGATATTGGTAAATTGAATTCGTCGTCAATGACATAATTCGATAGTGCTGGTGTTCCTGGTGTACCTGGTTGTGATGGCGGTACATTAGCATCTAAATTTAGTATTGTTTGTGATTGTTGTTTCTTCATTTCCTCGATTTCTTCTGGATTCATTTGTGAAGGACGTCTAAATGTCGCAAAATCATATACTAACTGGACGCCCTTCATGACCTCCTGTATTGATTAAAAGTAGAATATTTTTGCAAGAGTACAATTCAATAAAGCTTTTGATTAATAACAATTTGGTATGTGAATGCGATTGATTACTTGAACAGGTCCTGTCCGTCGAACTCGTCGACAGCTTCCAGTATAGTAAACTCGTCTTACAAATGCCCAAAGAAATTTAATACCACGCGTAAATAGTTTACCAAAGTCCGCAAGAATGATTAAAAACATGGGAATACCGAAGATTGCGTAGATTATCGTAGCTGCACGTCCAGTTGTTGTACTTGGTGATATATGACCGTAACCTATGGATCAAAAATGAATTATTCAGTTGCATGATTGCACATGACATTGTCCATAATCATCAAATAAATACAAAAATATATTTCTTTCTATTATTCTCGAGGCGCATAAAATAGCGTCTCACCAATTGTTGTAATCACAGTCAAACAATACACGACTGCATTCAAAAAAGTCCAGCTTTTTTGCCCGCTATAACTGTGAACACCAGCTTCATGTGCTGCGTGTAGTTGTTCCTCAAATTCCATGAGCTTTCTTCTCGCTAAACTTTTCCAATCATCTTCACGTAAATTGTGACTGTAATCCCATAAGCTATCCAAAAAATCGCGTTTTACTCTTTTAACTCCACACTTATAAAATGTTTCAAATGCACCCTCGGTGAAACGAAATACGAAAGCACCAAGACCGCAATAAATAATTATCAATATCAATTGATTGATACATTTATTACGACTTTTACGTAGGAGATAAATTTCTTGAGGATTCTCATTAGCAAATGCTTTGAATTCGAGCCGAATATCCGACAGAAGATGAAGGAAATTAACAAATTTTGAAACGGATTTTATTTGAATTTCTTTTGTTGGCTGAAAAGTTGGCTGCTCATCGATAACAACTTTTTTCTTGACTAAGAAACTTTGTAACCAGGACCACAGTCTACTGGACGGACGGATTCTTTCATCAACTTTTTCATTGCTGTCTTCTTCTTTCAATTCTATTCGACTTTTTCTTCGTTTTCTGAATGATTGTTCTATTCGGGGATCGACCTCGTCGTCCAGGTCAACATCAAGAATACCAATTTCTCTCCTTTCATACTCTTGTTGTGCTTTCATATAATCTTCAATCAACGTATCATCGCTCAATGGGATTATCTGTTTACTGAGTGTTGATGTGCTAGCGAAAATTGATTGTTGCTGTTGTGGCGGCTGCGGTGGCTGTGTCTGTTCATTCCTTTGTACATCTTTCTCTCTTCGCCCACGCTTGTGCTTTTTTCCTTTCTTCCTCTCATCTGCCTCGCTTCTTTCTGACTTGTCATCATCATCAGCAAAATTTGAATCACTTGATTCACGTTTTTGTTCCAAGCGTTTTCCACGTTGTCTCGACGTTTCTCTTTTTTCGCTACCACTACCATGCGCTTTCGTTCGCTTAATTGGCGCATCCATTCTATTTTCGTTCATCATCTCTTTCACAGCAACATTTTTATCTGTATGTACAACTTGATCGGACACTAACATGGTCGCATCCTTTCCATAACCAGCAGCTGATGCCACTTTAATCTCACATTTTTCTTCAACAATGTCTTGTTTCACTCGATTACTTTTATCATCTTCAACAATACGATTGGGTGTTGGTGGACGGGGTGATTTCCTCCTTCTATCGTTCACTCTTTCTTCCATTCTCTCTGTATCCTCTACCATTAATTCCATTCTTAATCTTGCCTCTTCTTTCTCTTTGTTTTCTTCCTCATCATCTTCATTGCAGACATCTTTGTTTGCCGCCATAGCTCTTGAAGCTTCTGGAGTTTTGTCACGTTTCCTTGCTGCGGCTTTGCGACGTCGATGCACCGTATAACTGTCCTCCATTTGTCACCAGCTTTATTGATGGTGATGATGGTGATGATGATGATAATGACGTTGCTATTACTTCGTTAACTATAGTATCCTTGATAGCGAGGTCTTCACGACAAGACAATCTGAAGCCGACGAAAAGACGCCACGATATACGAGACATGAGAAATAGGACGAAAATAAAGCTCGAGCTCCCACCACTGACTGCAAACCTTACGCACACTGCACTCGCACTCATATGTTTATATATATGCGCGCTAACTCTTTGTTTACTATACATTTGCGTGATCGTAGTCTAAGATAGAAAATCATGTGGATGGCATCGTCTGATTAACTTTGATGACATTACGGCCCACCACATTCTCAGAATGAGAAATGATCATCTCAAAGTTATATTGAAAATTTCGACAATTGTCATTAGTTTTATTGTGGAATTGTTTGTAAATCAACTGTCGGTGGTGTCAAGTGGCAACAGAATTGCGGAATCGTCGCGCCAAAATTTCCTCACTCAAAGAGATTCTCAGTCTTTTCTCCATTTATCTTTCCCATATCTCATCTTTATCATCTGCTTCTTCTTCTCCTTCTTTATTACATTTTGTTCATTTTCTTTTTTGAAGATTCTTCTTACGTAAGGTGTCACACTCCCGAAATAGGACGCGTGGGATATCTCGTATTGGTAACCGTGAAGAAACAAAAATCAAAGAAGTAGAATAATAATAAAAAAAAAAAAAAAAATGGAAAATGGAGTATTCGTATTACTAATGCGTGTACGTGTTTGTGTGTGTGTGTATAAATATATCTGTACATTGATCGCTTTTTTTAAGAGCCTCTTTCTTCACCACAAACTACATCGTTTATGAAACATGGATGGATACAAATATATACATGAATAATAAAAAAAAAACAAAAAAAAGAGAATTGTACTAAAACTTACCAATGGTCGTGTAAATAGTTCCACAGTAAAACATGGCATTCCAAAACGTCCAAACTTTTTCACTTTCCGACATCAATCCATGCTTATAATGTTCCTTTAATTTAATCTCATATTGTATCAACTGATTTGCTATTTTCCCACGCCATCGATCAGTTTGATTAAGCAAATCGCCATTTTCACAAAATTTTCGAATTTCACGAATTGTTTCATTCCTAATAAAAATACCGGAATATTCATTTATGATCATTAATGATTACAGTGTTCAATTAGATGCGTTACTATGATCTTACCGATCTTTTCTGATGTCAAGAAGTACTCGTTCTTCGTGCATACCTTCCAGATAAACGAATAACCAAGCACCTGCAATGCTGTACAGCAACACAACGACAAAGAGGAAAATGTGAGTGAACCAACGTCTACTCCAAGAACTGACCTAATCAAATAGTCCTATTACTATACATGAAATAGAAATTGAAGGAGCAGATGAAAGCAAGTGATCCTCTTCTATAATTTTACCTTCTCATAGAGCCAGAAAGCACTCGTTTCTCCCATGCTCATTCCTGTTTTTCCAAAGTCTTTGATCCCTTTGAACTGGGCAAATACAAATTCACTTGCTCTATTTGTATATAATGGATTTGGTTGACCAGATCCAGGTGTTATTGGTATTGGTGCTTGTCCATAAGGGGTACCCATATATCCAATTGGTGTTTGCGGATAATGACCATATTGACCAGGTACTGGTAGCTTTATTTTTGGCCGAATGGTCGTTTTCCTTTCTTTCGGTGAATTCGACATTTTATTGTTGATATTGTTGCAGATTATTAATCTTTATTATCTTGACTGTTAATCATCAATCCTCTGCACCACCACCACGTCATCTGCGACACTTTTTTTTACTCTACCATCTACCAAACATTCATTATTAGATATTTATGTGTCAATGTGTAGAATTATTAACAAGATTCTTGATAATGAATACAATATTCAGATGTCCTTACCATTCATATGTACAGTACGATTTTTTGGAATCATAAAAAAAAATAAGACATAACTGAAATACTTATGTTTTACTGCATATGATTGTGATGGAGATAAAAAAAAACGAAAAAATAGGGATTTGAATATTCGCAAGCTGATATCGCGGCGACGTCGCGACGTCGACTGAAGTCAATTGACCCCGTCATCTCTTTTCAAATCTCACTCGCGCCTCCACATTTGCGTCTGCGCCTCTTCCGCATTCCAAATGTTTATATTCACTTCACGGCGTCTAGAAAAAGAAAAGGTAAAAATTTGAAATTTATGTTGATATGTTTACGTGTTAAACATAAGAAGACATATTGTTGGTTACAAAAACATTCCGATTGATTACAGCATAACAATATGATTGGTTAAAAATACTCAGATTGACAGATCAATGAAGGATTCGTAGATGAGAGAAGAAATAAATTGCAAGAAGAAAAGTACCTTAACTTTTCATAAGGGATGTTTTTCATATTCATGTTCGGCGCATGCGTGTTGGTTGTCTAGTGGATATCATAACGGTTTCACGATACTTTCATTCTGTCATAGAGGGATGACGCTACAATGAAATGTCGTATGGGCTGGTAAGGACGATGGCTACAACTTCGTTGCAACTGTAATAGGATCGTTCTTTTCAAGCAACAGCATTTTACATCGGAATGGACGTATCAGCGATAAGTGCTGGTTTTTGGTGGCTTTCTAATATCGCCACCAGGTGGCAACCAAATCGAAGCCGTGACGACATTATCATGAGAGTTGGCATATTCGTTATAATTCTTCATGAATTTCGAGCAAATGACTTAATTATGAATTTATTCGATCATTTTTGTTCCAACTAATCTTCCATGTTAATTTTCATGCTGAATATATCACAAGTACATGGTACTCATGCTTATAATGAAACAAAGAAGAGATCATAGCTCATTGAATAGAATTCTCCACCTTATTGAAATTCGTGAGAGAAGCTTATAATTACTTTGCAAAATCAGTATATTTTCTTTTCCTCTAGCTAATACCAGTATGAGTTGGAGTTTCTTCATGCTAAAGTGATATTTTGCTTGAGTACTGCTGTGAAAAAATAGAAATCCTGTGAATTCATAATTTCTCGCGGCCATTTTGAAAAATAGCTGCAGCGTTGCAATCGTTTTCTCATGGCGTGGGGCCATACACGTCCCACATCGACCTTGATGATTGTCTAATGTCACGGAAGGCGCTCTCTCTTCCACTTGAGCCGTTGTGTGTCCCGCGTGAGAGAAAAAAAGGTAGCTGCTGCTGGCGCGCGAATAGTACATAACGGTGGGTGCGAGGGAGTGAGAGTGTGACGAGAACAGAGAGTAGTCACACAGTGATATCGGCTCTCTTTGGTGTATCCAACATATATCCCGGGGAGGTATGTAGCGTTGCGCGGAGCGTACACTCCTCTCGCCTCAAATTTTAGTCAACCGACCATTGTTATCCTTGTCGCGTGTAATGGCCGCCACCGACGGGTTTGTTGATGCCGCTCGGTGTTGCTCGATGTTGCTCATCGAGCGCCTCTGAGGGAGACCCATCGACAGAGTGAACTCCAAGTGTTTTTCAACCCGTAGGTTATTTTTTTTCTTCACTCCTCCTACCCAACGATTTTCCGAAAATTATTTTGTGTGTATATATATATATATGTATATATATCTATGTGTATGTGAATCAACGCGACGCTTCTCCGTCATCGCGCGCTTCTTGGATCCGTTTCCACCTTTTTTTCCGTTCGCTCCTCTTTCATATGCTAACTACGAGTCTAACGCCACTCTCGTCATCATCATCGACGACGTTGTAACATTCGGCCATGAAGTGAAGCTGCTGCAAAAGCCGCCAGTGTCTCGCATTCGAGAGCAAGCCAGCATACCTATCTACCTACATACAATACACCTCTACTCTGCGCCATACACACACATACACACAAAGGCATACTCTCATACACTACACACACATAGTAGTTGGCCGACATGAAACTAGCGGGCCAACGCTCTGCTCTGACAACCGTGTCGTCGCCCTGACGTAAATTGTACGAGAGTGAGAAAACAGCCACGAGGGAATTTTTCATCAAGTGTATATATACATACGTGCATATATACATATACAGACAAGGAAGCCCAACTGGCGAATCATCCAATTCCACCACACACTACTATCCACGTCGCTGACCTTTGCTCATGGCGTCCTTCTTTCTCTGACCTCTTTTTTTTGTCCTTTATCCTCATTTCTACGTATATATCTACAATATATACATACACGTATAGTTATTTCATATAAGTGTATACGTGTGTATATTTTTTTCCATTTAATTTGTGATTTATACATTCATATATATGTGAATATATATATATATATATATATTGATATATACATGTATGTATGTATGTATGTATATACACATACTTGAGAGTACTATGTCCGTGTTTCATGTGCCCAAACGCCCAAAAGCAGAGAGAAGCATCCTAAGATAAGCAACAAGAAGGCAAAACCCCTCTGTGTGTTACATTCTTTTTTTTCGCATTTGGTGAGGCCCATCTTCCGCGCGCGCGTTCTTTACCGCCTTCGCCGTCATGGCAACTCGACGATCATCCGGGTGGACCAAGCGGTGGGCATGAGAATTGCCACCAGGCGTTTAGAGAAAAGAGTGTATCACATGTGAGTAAAATTGATGTATACTATCCCGGGAATTACATATGTAGAGGTTGACTCTGAAGTGCAAAACTACTGTGGTGTGTTGTGTTTTATATGATAATTTGTCGTTGACAAATGTAGTTGATTGTTGAAGTTTTTTTTCCCTGCATCAAACTGTCCTTTATTTCTTCTTTTTCATGATACACCTCGATATTTTGTGTTTCTGTCATTTCCGTTTCATTTTTTTCTTTTTTTTAATTTCTCTTATTCATTGTTGGACCAACATTTACCGCTGGGTCGCGCCTCGCTCGCTCGCGCGTGCCACGGCCGTGTATTCTCTTCCTCATTGCCTCGATATACAGATATTCACATTTCACACCGATGCACACTCTCAACCATTCGCTCTCCCTGTCGGCATGTACTTTTTTTGATCAGGGGGGTCAAAAATACAACCTGCTACTGAATAGACATTGATTTGGTGAATTAAAAACGAATGAAAATATTTTTTTTTCTCAACAAATATGTCATTCATTCTGATATCAAATAGACTAAAAAATTAATTAATACAAATGAAAGTGTCATGATTGTTCTTGTCCAATTAATCTGTCCTATGTTTATCGCCTTTGTGCAAATTGTGCAAATGTTAATAGCAATGAAAACAAAATTATAATGAAAATGAAAAAAAAATTATTGTTCCGCAATTGTTTCAAGTCGCGGGCCCATAAAGCCTAGATATTTGTAACGGATGTACCATTGATTGCGCAGGGTCAAAGGCAGAGCGCATCAATGGCCCTAGAATCAAATGGTAACAACGTGGTGTGGTTGAACGCAACCCGTCCTGATCAAATACAGCAGGTATGCCCGCGCGTCCGAGCAAGCAATGAGCCAACGAAAAACGAATAATTTTTGAAAAACTAATTGAAAAGAAAACTTTTCGTCAAAGAGTAACATTTTTATTTCACTATTTTTTTTTCCTCTCCAGTGTTGCTTCACCTAATCCATTACCATCGCAATTCAAATCCATATGGGATAATTTTTCATCACACAACCTCTTACTTTTTTCTATCATTTGTTTTTATTTTTTGCACAGCACGTGATAAAAAACGAGACACTACAAATTGATAATAACGATAATCATCAACAGCGTCATATTCATCATCAATCGCAGCATCAAATTCGTTATCACCGAAATCTAATTAAAATACCAAATCAACAGGGTCAACAGGTTGAGGAACCAGTCAAGTGTTCCATGTTTACTCAAACGGAGCAGACTAATAGTTTTACCCAAACGGAACAGAGCAATTCTAGTTACGCGGATCAACGGCAGGTAATGATTATATTCTCCATTTATATTCCATAAATTAACGAAATTTCAATAATTTATTCATTGTTTTTGTGAATGAAAGAGATCTAATTGTTTTCCTGCTTCCGATTTTTGTTCGCAGCCACAATCAGCCACAATGTTTGACCCGCAACAAATACAACAGCAGCAAGCTGCGCAAAGTCAGCAGTCACAGCAACAACAAACGCAACAAATGTATGTGACGGAGAAAAAAGAAGATAAATCACAGCAACAAACAGCCGCGGCTGAATTTCCATTTTATTATAATGTCAATATGTTGCAAAAAGTGCAGACAAATGCAGTGAGCACAATTGGTGCAATTACTACCGACGATAAAGGTTGTTATCGATTTGACGTACAGCCAGTCGGTTATAATACATTACTGAATCAAATGAGCATAGCGGCGGCCACAAATGCAACATTCAAATGTGACATTTGTGGATTGGTTTTTGGACATATGAGTTTATTGAATCATCATAAGAGGATTCACAATACAACACCGAGTAATATTCAACAGCCACAACAAGTTGTAGTACAAACTCCAACGACTGTTACTGTTGCAACGACACCAGAAAGACCGTATACATGTGACGTTTGTGGTGCATGTTTCGCATTACCAGGTGAATTGAAAAGTCATAAGACAAATATGCATCAAAAGCCAAAAGTTCAAGTTTGCGAAGAATGCGGTAGTGAAGATCCCTGCGAGCACCACCCTACTAAAGTTAAAAAGAGTAAGTGTAGTGTCAGCACATTTCTCTTATTATAAAAGTTTTATTCAGTGATTCAATGGAATTATTCTATTTCTAGCAATTAAACCTGGTCATCATCCGGTAAAACGACGTGGAGTAACCAGTGTAACCAAGTGCCACAAATGCAACGGGACGGGAATCATTTTCATTGGTAAGTGGATTCACATCCTATTTTAACTTCGTAGAAAACAAGTGGATTTGAAATAGAAGGGAATGAAAAGATGATAAAAGATGGTAATTCCTCTCGTTAACATGGACAAATTGCAGATCATTACTTTATTTTGCTACATCGTCGTTTTGATTTCAATCATACGAATTATAAGTCATAAATCATTTAAGATACGGAGGAATTATTGAATTTTATTCTTTTTTATTTCTTTTTCGTTTCGATTTCAATGTATTATCTCACTGCATCCACCTTTCCATCATATTGTCATTTCATTGCTGTCATGATCGTACATCGGGTGATGTATGATAGGTAAACACGACGAAAAACTAGATTCTGGAATCAGTTCCCTTGCGAAGTGTAGCGGCTGCAAGGCGACAGGCCGTATCATCATAGGAAGTAAGTCGGAATTACAAAAAGGAAAAAAAAATACCAGATCATAGCTAAGGACTCTTCGGAATCCAATGCTTCATTACTGTGATGCTTTTATGAGACGCATCTATGGTGTTTTTTTTTCTTAGATGGTGACAGTTCTGATTCCACTTTCTATTCAATCATTTAAAAAAAAAAAAAAAATGGGGTGCATTAATGTCTTCATTTTTTTGTTAATCCTTGCATGACTGTCTCTCCCTCGTAGTTAGATTATCCTATATCGTTGATAATTCATCTGGCAGTATCATAATCTTTGAAAAAATATATATAGTGTAGAACTGTCGGCATCTAAATTTAAGGACATCTATCACGGAATGAAATCTCCCCTAAGGGACAGTTTTATGAATCTCCGAATCATCATCACTATTTTGACGCCGCATTTTAATCTAAAATTAATCAATGTTAATCACGTTAATCACTTCTTTTTGTTTTTAATAACTGGCCATTTTTCAAAAATAAAGCAATGAAAATGGTCATATCAATGAGATCATGAGACTTTCGGAAAGATTATTTTTGGAATAAAAAAGAAACATGGATCAAATAGCTTCCATTGAGAATTTTGATAAATTGATCGCGTCATTCATTGATATATTATCAAATGATATTCACAATTCTTTTCTCAAAGTCTCTTTTGGAATTCCATTATAAGCTCTTGGCGAACGTCTCATGTGTCCAACGGTGATCACATGTATTTGTAGAACTGGCCCTTTGAGGAAAACTAATACTTCCCGCCCCATTTTTCGTTACAGGCGGCAAGCAAAACCAGAACCAGCCAGAGAAGCCATTTCATTGTAATGTTTGTGATGGCACTTTTTCACGCTACTCATCGCTCTGGTCTCACAAGAGACTTCACTCTGGAGATAAACCGTTCAAGTGCGAAGTCTGTGGTCTGGCCTTTGCGAAGGGTACGTAGTAAATTATTTATTAAAGCTTTTCGAAACAATACAAACTGAACATAATTTGAGTATTTCAATAATTCTACCAATTTTTTCCTGTTAATTATAAATATTATTGTGAAATTGTAGCGGCCTACTTGAAAAATCACGGACGCGTCCATACTGGCGAGAAGCCATTCAAGTGTAGCGTTTGTGGTATGCAATTCTCACAAAGTCCACATTTGAAGAATCACGAAAGAATTCATTCAGGCGAGCGTCCATATCAGTGTGAGGTCTGTGAAAAAACATTCGCCCGACATTCGACACTGTGGAATCATCGACGAATTCATACAGGTGAAAAACCATATCGATGTAATACATGTGGTTCGGCATTCAATCAAGCAACGCATCTGAAAAATCACGCGAAAGTTCATACAGGCGAAAAGCCACACAGGTTAGTCAACATTCAATTGTCAACACGCAATGCTCTAAAATAAGAAATTGTTTCATCTCTCGTTTCGTTTCCTTTGTAGATGCGACATTTGTGAGATTGGATTTTCTGATCGTTTCGCGCTGAAACGTCATCGAGCCATTCATGAAAAGTATGGACAAACAGCAAGGAATCAGAATGCAAATAGTGCTAATAATGCGCAGCAACCGAATACTAGTAATCAACAACAACAACAGCAACAACAACAGCAGCAACAGCAACCACAACAGGGTCAGCAAGGACAACAAGTTGTTGTAGTTAACGCGACAACGCCAGTGACGGTTAGTCAGGGCCAAGGACAAGCAGTGATGCTTGATGAAGTTTATAAATGTCAAGTGGCCTTTCCGGAGCCAAAATGATTTGATAATTAAAGGACTCCTGCCAAATATCGTGCTGAGCCGAACGAGGTTATTGCTTCTTTTTATTTTCATACTTTTTAGATTTGCAAATGAAAAAGAAAGAGAATGGAAAACAAAACCAATTGTGTGCGTGAGTGTGCGTGTATGACGGGATATTTCGCCGTTTTCATTCGAACGAGATGAATTATCGCCAAACAAACGAAATTAAAAGCGAAAAAAAAGGTTTGGTACCTGTGCAACGTAATTGTTGTGTGTGCGTGAACAAATAATTGAACATGGAAACAAACTAAAAAATTGTGAATTTAATTTTCTTAATCTTGAGATATTTTTAATCACGATTGACAAGGCGAAGTGAAAAATAGAAAAAAAAATAATAAGGCCTTTCGACATAATAAGCTTTATAAATATGAAATAATTGTATATGAATTAAGAAAACTTTTGAGCGTGATAGTTTGTGGTTCAAAAACGGTGACTCGGATAGCAAGAGCCGGGAATTTTATTTTCCTGTTACTATCAATAATATTATTAAAATTATTATGATTATTATTTTTTATTATTATTTTTCGTCAGGGTAGAATTAATTGAACGAATCCAAAAGTGCATAATAGTAAAGGACAACGGTTTCCAATTTTGCGTTATCAGAGAATTCCTTACTGTTGAAAAAAAATTAAAAATGTCATTTCCACAAAGTTTGCAAGTGAAAAAAAAAGGAAAATTGATTATGAAAACTCGCGAATTGGCAGTATATATTCATCAAATTTCACAGGCTCTCTTCCGTCCAGTCATCCGTGATCGTGTTCGTGAACTTGAAATACGGCCATGATAAACCGATACATTAAATTACACAAATAAACATAAACAAAAAGACATGAGCAAAATTTTTCTGAAAATAATATCCCAACATCATCAATTAAACGGCTTTGATTTATTTCAAATGAAGGCTGCAATAACAAAAATGAGAAAAGTAATAAGGAATAAAACCGAAGTGGCAGACTAAGCTGTTTTATAATTTTAAGAATCGAATACTATATTGAACTATCAGTTAAATAAACTATAGAATGATAGTTTGTAATAGCAAATAGCTGACTAGAATATCTATACATATATTTGAATTATTATTTGATTTTTTTTTCTTTCATCTCGCATAAAGATAGAAACAAAATCAAATGCAATGACAATTAATAAAAAATACAGTCTCTCTTGCGTTTAGATGGCCAACAGGTAATTGTAAACAACCGAAAAATACAAACATGCGTATCTATGTGTATATGTATATATATATACATAAATACATATATATATATATACTTTTTGGTTATTTTTTTTGACAAAATCAAAGTATGTCTTCACAATAATAATCTTTATAGAACTACAATGCGGTAACAGATTGTGCAGCTTTTACAATCATGAAAATGTCGACTGATTTGAGCCTGAGTGAAAATAAAAAAACGGTAGAATGAATAAAAAAAAGGAAAAAAATATTCAATTATATAAAAGCTTTTCTATTGGTTGGTAGTTTTTATTTATTGATATGTAACGGTATGTAATTTAGAATAGCTCACATGAATACGTGGATTATTATTCCATTACATGTCTGTGGTCATCAGCAAGAGAAGAGAAGATACTCAGTCGAACGAATATCCACTTGATGTAATTGCTGTATTATGATGACTTATAATTGTAAATTTGTCCGAAAATTTTATTTGTAAATTTTTTTTTCTTCATATAATACTATTATGTTGTGTTGTATTTAAACCCTTCACGTATGGTCATAAATATCTGCTACAGTATTTCGAATTAGAATAGGTTATAAATATTCTATCAGTGTTCTCTTCTATATAGATCTACTTTCTTTATTTAGTTTATTTTTTCTTCGTTTTGAGATAATGAACAAAAAAGATATATCGATTGATTATATTTTTGTGGTGAGCACCTGAAGCAGCAGAGTAAAATTATGAAAGTTGGATAGGGCGTTTTATGTGCTAATCATTTATCATTAACACACATATATATATATATATATATGCCAATTCCGTTTGTCGAATATATGAGAGAATGAAAAAATTAACGATAATACAACATCCAATTTCTATGTTCAATCTCATCCGACCTTCGAAAAATAATGATCATTGTTTTTCAGTGTATTTGAAGGTTTTTCAATACGTGCTTGTTACAAATAATCAACGTTATCGTCTTTAACAATATCATATAAATAATGAAATATTAATAATTTAGTGGAGTTTGTCTTCCCATGTGTCGCGTGCTGACTGCAAAAAAAAACGCCCGTACCCGCTGAAGCTGCAATCCACTTTATCCATTTTATGTTTTTTTTTTGTTCAATCCTTATTTGCTTCCAGGCCTATTAATTATTCACCCTTCTGTAAGATCAATAAACAAACAGCTCACTGATATACACTGATAATTCTTTGTTACAACAAATTATGAAATTTATATATATGAATTATACATTTATGTATATTTTTTGCCTCATGCAATTGTACATTCAATGGTAGTGTTTAATTAATAATCATTTTTCAATTCTGGACATACGAGATATGTACACGTACGAATACAAGTATGATGAAACAGGAAAACAAGTATTTATACTGTATAAAGGATGTTGAGTGCAAAAATAAAATAACATTGGTGATTAGTTGAGTGTTACAAAATTTGAAGACATCTTGTGAGATAAAACTGACAATTATAAGAAAAACAAAAACCTAGTTTATGAATTCATTTTATGTAACTCCGCTGATGCGTTAACCGCAGTGTTTAGTAAACGAGATGTTATATACCTATATTATTATCAACAAACGAAAAATTTTGCCCAAATTAGAATTCTTGTTCAGCTGTTTTCTAAGTGGAATTTGTGGTGTTCGAAACATTTTCATTCACATGAATATTGTATCTGACCCTCAATGTGCGGCAATTGAAATGAATTATTTTTACGATATCGCGGACGAAGATTTTATTCTTAAATTTATATATATGCTTATGCATACATATTTTATGTTATATATATATATGATCTATATATAGGATGTGACATATACGTATATTGAAATATATTGTATGTGTAATATTCTATATAAAGATTTTCTTTTCCCCTGTTATTTGATTATTTCAACGAGTACTCATAAGTTTGTAAATGTCTTTATTTTAGTGAGAAATACGGCGGGCACAAGCACTAATGGTTAAAACAAACAAGGATGAAAAAGATATGATCATAAGAGAAAATAATGAAATTGAAAATCTATATGAAAACATCTTTCTCACAATTGGCTCTGCGCGTGTAAACATATATATTAAAACATGTAGAATTTTGTATGAGGAAAAAACACGAAATTATTAATAAAATAAAAATAATACTACATGTAGCAATTTAGATTTATCTACTGTCAATATATTTAGGAATAAAATTACGAACATACGTGTATCATATTATGTAATTATCACCTAATAGATAAGAAGAACATTATTTGAATATTAAAAAAAAAAACCAATTAGCACACACGACTGTATAAGAATTTTAGATATATCAATGAATAAATATGTCTCTTGGGACACTTCATTTTTTAAATATTCGTCCTTTGTTGTTTTCTATTTTTATGGCAATTCAATTGAAATTTATGATGGGACATCAGGAGCGCAAAATTTGTGAACGTTTCTTGATTTGTAAGGTTGCATGAATCACTTCTGACTATATTTATATACTTTTAGGAAGAAAATTGCTTCATTGTGTTATCAAAACGTAATAAATGGAGGAAGTTGAATGATAATCCGTCTTAGATCACAACATAAAATAGACAAAGAACACATTTATACTCCGTTTCTGTTCGCTTCGTGATGCATTATTGTCAAAGAAAGTGTCCAGCTTTTGAATTCTATGATACTATTTCATTCAAAAATTTCTACTTTCGTATGATGAAGTTCTCAGACTTCTCTTTCAACATTAGATTAGCATAAAAATTATATTACGACAATATTTGGGGTTCGCATTTAACGTTCGCGCTTCAATAATGACGAATCATTGTGGATTTGATTACTTTACTGTTTAATTTCCAAATGACTCGTATCGCTTCTTTGTGAAATTTCCGTATTAGTTAATTCATATATTTCAATAGAAAACAAATTCAACAATCAACTTCTCATCTCAATATCCAACACATTGATCTATTTTTTCAACGAATCGATAATACGATTATACAGATAGAATATAAATGTGCTTAATTGTATACGTAAATAGAACTATTCAAATTCTTTCGTCGCCGGCCGCTTCTGCACACAGCGCCATCTTCCAGTATCTTTCACATTCACTTGTCTTCGTCATTATGATTATACATATATATGAGTCATTTTTATTATGATAGCAGATCGCTTGTAATATAAATCCAAAACACACATTATATTGTTTATTAGTTTAACATTGAACTTTTGGTTTTGTGCTTTAATTGTGCATATGAGGTTATGTTCATGTTGTGGGATACATCCAATGTGTGATATTCATCACATTCAGAGGTGAGAATACATAAATTGTGAATAAAATTTGTTTTATCTACTTATTCATGTTCTATTTACGTATTTTGTCAATTGTGAATTAGCTATTTGCCTATTTTTAACAGCTATAACTCATGTGCAATTTCACTCACTGATATTTTTATTGGGAAAAAGGATAAACAATTTTCGCATGGGAGTTTTGTGGCTTTATGTGAATCAATGTTGTAGAACTTTTAGGTGTGATAAAATTAGGATCGCAATTGATACGACACCAAATTCTCAATGTCATAAAATAAATAACTTCCACAGCTGAGAGAAAGCTGAATCCCATGAAAAGTCCGAGTAATCCACCAATATTTGCTGCGAATGAATCAATAATAAATAACGAGTATGATGTAGTCATTTGTTTTTTGGAATACACGAGGAATATTTTATGAGATGGACATACATAAGAAGTCAATGAATCCGAAAAGTTCACTCTTGACGTACTTCGGAAATTGTGATTCAACAAAATATAAATGAACAACAGCCATATTTTTCCTGGAAAATAATAATTGGTGGTTATAATTGCGAATAAATAGGTGATCGAATGATATGTACTTACATAAAATAAGCTCTATTGTTTTTTATATACTTCTCATCAGTATAAAATGTTGATACGAGCATACTCTGTGACATTGTATAGTCATAATTAATTTCAAAACATCCAGGCCAACAATTGCAGCTCGGTCTACAAAAAGTAAAATGTTGCATGCGGATTAGGATGGAGACAGGGAATTAATTGAAATCCCAAAAGTAACTTACGTTTCAGTAACATTCAGTTTACCAGCTGTTGATTCATCATCGTATAAATTCGTCTCCATCAATCTTCGTGCATCTGTTGCACAAATATCATCCTGTTTGCCACATATCGGAGTATTTGCTGATTCTTAACGATGATGAAACAGACAAAACAAAAACCATCATGAAAAAAAAACAAAGTGCTCTACCACAGCTAATAATAATCATCGGGTAATCATCAATTACTTGGCATGTAGTACTGCACACAATTACAAATTTTTTGTGTGAAATTAGCTTCACATTCCAAAAGACAGTTTCTTTGTGTATAAGTTCGATAGTATTTTAAACGTCTCTCAGTAGAGAAAAAGCATTTTCTCTTTCGGCGAGATATTCCTACGATTGACCAACTCGCTGAATAAATTCGTGGTGTTATAACAATTCGTGTTTCCTTCCCAGGACTCAAAGCGAAGCCAAAGTCAGCAATTTTTGGAGTTTCAACCGGATTGTGAAGGAGTATCTGTAGGGTATTTGAATCAATACAGTCAGGAATACCTAATATCATCTAATTGCAAGCCATCAACGATGGTTGTTTACTTTGAACCCAATGCCGGCAGTTGACGAACAATAATAATCATCACGTTCAGTATCTAAAGCCAACGTCAACCCCCAATATTTCCCTGCGCCATAAGGACGCCATGGTTGCGTATCAAGATGTACTGAATCATTGTACCCGGTTTCGGGTTTCCAATCCATCATTGTATATGGATACGTGATATTCAAATCGGACCAATCCGTTCTATCGGAAGCATCATATATCGAAATTATATCATGCTAATTGATTTGATTAAGTAGTCATCGAGTTGTACTCCAAGAGTCAATAACAGTTGTGCAAATTGATTGTACATACGGATTGTAGAATAAATGTTGTTTATGAACAGTATTGAAGTTGCAGCACATGCCTTCGTCAGTTAGAGTTGGATTGAAGATATCTTCGCAATTGGTTGAATTTCCACGCCATTGACAATAATAAAGCATATCAGTACATGGCTGAGTTACCTTCAATTCAAAAATTCAGAAATATTTTATATAGCTGCACTGTATACACATGTTTTGGTCTGCATTGTCAGAATGAAAATTGTTACATTGAGCATGAAATGCAGGACGCTATTCCAATTAGCAGGCGCAACTATTCCATTTTCTCCTGATGTTATATTAGGAAAATTACAAATGTCCTCAAGCAAAAGTTTATCCAATTCATTTGTCCTGTTTGAAGAGAGGAAAGAATGAAAATGGGGGATTGAATATTTATAATTCATATATAATCATTTTTCATTATCAATGATACCCCTTGACTATTTCGTTTGCTTCAGTCTTCCTTGCATTATTCATATTGCATATTGTTATGGACGGAAATGGAAACTGATCAAATGAAACTGGCTCTGGACTCATGGAAATAATTATTGGCGAGTCAATCCATTTATGATACACATGCCAAATAAAATAAGATGCACTAGCAAATGCACAAATGAACGCCAATAACCAGAAGAACCTGTGTCAATTTTTGAAAAAATCGCATTAATCAATTAAAAGAACCAACAGGACGGAAAATTTTGAAATTGATTTCTTCCAAATAGAAATCAAAAATTCTATTGATATAATCCGTGTTTACTTCTCTATTAAATATATATGGGTATCACCGACATAACGCAGACCATGAAGAGTGCTGTTTGCACAATACTCTTGCGCAATCGAACATATTTTGTACTTTCCCAAGCACTTTTGTTTTTCATTTTTATCATTTGTACGCTTATCTCGAGCTCGTAAATTCCATTCGTTTGGAAAATTGAGCTCATCTTGTGAGCGATGATTTTGGTTCTACGTTGAACAGAAAAACATAAAATATTAAAAAAAATAGAGTTTAAACAAATAACGATTTGTTTTTCAACATTATTGAACAGAATACATTTAGATTACCGTTTGAAAAAAATTAGTTCGAAATTTAATCGCTTGGTTATCTGATTCTTTAAATCCGTTAAAACTTTGTGGTGTTCCGTCAGGATTTTGAAGATGAACAGTATTCACTGTGAACGGTTGGGTATTTTTAATGGGATATCCTAATGTTGGTTGTTCAAGTTCACTTGTGTGTAGATGTCGATTAGCAAATGCACGTGCTTTTCTCAGATATGTTGCCGTACTCATTCTCGTGAGACTGGAGGTATTATTAACAACATTGATTTGAGGTACTTGGTATGAGTTTGTGGGTGAAGGAATGTGGGACACACCGAAGGGTTTCTGAGGAGAATGAAAAAGAGATAATGAAATCATAAAGTGAATAATGTTCATTGGCTCACTTGTAATATAAAATTAATTGACATGCAGTGAAGTAAGAATAATGAATGAGTAATTCAGTTATCAGACAAAATATTTGCCTGCAATTAATGTCACAATAATCGGTGTTGATGGAAGACATGTGTCATTGATGAAAGAAAAAGAAAAAAAACATCCGTAAACTTGTTTATATTTATACCTCTTGGATATTTTGCGTGATGTTCCTCGATGGTATCGTTGGTGAAAACAAAGACGACAACTTAGTCAATAGCCGTCGATGGATGGTTGAATAATGAGAAACTTTTTTATTTTTCCCTATGGCTCGAATAGACGCTTTAGTAATAACGATTCTTTTTTGTATTGTTTTGGACACGTGAGTAGATTTTTCCAATCGCTTCTCTTCCTTTGAAATATGTTGATAGATTGTATGAGCAAATGAATTGTCCATCGAATTACTGTGATGATTCATTTTATTACTCAATTATTTCATCATTTATACATTTATACACAATTATTTTAACTATCAATGTGGTTGGAGAGAATGATCCACTGCACAATGTCACAGATAAAATGAGTCGAGTATGAAAGTCACGATAAAATATCCTAAGTAAATGTTCGAACTTTCTGATCTCCTGATAGTGAGGAATGATGGTAAATGGTGGATTCAGTTGGATATTCGTGTTTGCTCTTTTCGTTTTGTCAATCAATAAAACATCACTTCATTGTCCATTTGGTGTGTGATATAGATCACGAATGCCAATGATACATAATAATATTGTGGAAAATGTAAAAAAAAAGGAGGTCGTACTAATATATGTATATGTGCGGGAGATAATTCGAACTCAAATATTTGTTCAAATCGATTGATGTGTACTTTAAGCGCGTGGTTCAGCCCTCACTCGCGCGCAATCATCTAGCACTCTGCCAGATTGAATTTGGACAAACAAATTTGTGTTAGGAAAAGAATAATCATAAAACGTATGTGTGAAGAATGGCTAACTGAATATTGATTGAAATGATGCGAAAGATTTATGTAACAGAATGACCTCCTATCAAGAATAGAAATTGCAGATTATAATTCATGAACAGTGCTATAATAATTTTAATAAAATGATGTGCGCGTTCATTATTCTATGTTTGAAATGGAAATTTTTGTCATGACCCACAATTTATTCGTGTTGATTGAGCTTTTTATCTATCACCTGCCAGTTAATTAATCATTAAACGTTGGGTACCTTTCTCTTATCTATTATTGTAGCCTTATTAAACATATTTGAGTTTGCGTGCAGACGACATTGCTAATTTACACACGACCAATTGTTGACATAGAGGTTTGACCATGCCACACAGTTTTCAATGTGAATCGATTAACTTTTACATAGAAGCGGAAAAAATTCCACCCTTTTATTTAAAATACGCATCACAGGGAAATTTCAATTTTTTAATTTTTTGTTTCAGAAATGATGGCGAAGATGTCAAAAACAATTGGAACAAAAGTGGCTGGGGAGGATAAAGTTAATGAAAAATTAACAGATCCACCAATCGATAAATTACCTGATCATGTTTCGCGTATGTGGGAGTTGCCACAAATATATGAATTTCTTTGTTTCGCCAAGGATACATTGCATATTGAAAATTTATCGATGTATGAAATGGAGAGAATGTTATCAATGCCAAAAGCATCAAAGCAATTGGCAAATATCATGACGAGTTTGTTGAGTTCATCGATGCCGAGATCAAGATTATTGAAGATTCCACCAATGCCATATGAATTTTGGACAGATGTTTTGTTAAAGCATAAAGTTAACAATTGGTTAAAAGTTTATGAAAGTAAAGAGTATGATTCGGTTAAGGTATTGGAGGCAATTGGTATTGAACCAGATTTTTGGACCATTTTCCCAGATGTAGCGGCAATAACACAATGTGACTTTGAAGAATTGAATATGCGACAACGTGTTTGGTTACTTAAGACTATCTGTGATACAATGATGCATGGAAAAAAATCGCTACAAGACGAGGTGGCTAATAGATATTTGGATGGTGAGGGTGAAAAAATTCTCGGCAGGGACCGGTACGGCGCTCGTTATGTTTATTTCCCAATGTTTCTTGATAATGATATACGCATTTATAAACATAATTTTAACAATAAAATTCTGTTAAATGTCATACCAATTGCACCGAAGTTAAAAATTCTTGCACGTCCTGTCTACAACCAACGTGATAGAAAAAGGAAAAGGAGCCGTTGGAAAAATGGTGAATTACCACAAAGACAGAAGAAAAGAAGAATTAAAGCAATTCAGATGAAGACTAATCAGTCGAAGTGTAGCATAAAAATTGAACAACCTGGAGAGGAAACACCGCAAAGTGCCTGTTCCAAAGCAGATCTGAAATCAAATGTGGATTCCGAGGGAGATGATGAAGACGAAATGATGGAAGGGAAGAACAAACAAAAAGCGGAAAAAATACAAGAAGACGAAATGAAATGCGGTAAAGATGAGGAGAGAGAAGATGAAGACGAGAAAAAAGAGGAGGCGGAGGATGATATAAAAGTGGTGAATTTATGTTCAGCATCAAAATCATCTGAAGTAGAAAAAAGTGATGGACAACCACATCCAGATGATGCATCTAACAGTTCAAAAACTGATGACGAAAAAATTAATGAAATAAAAACGATCGTAAGTAATGAGAGTAATAACATCGTATGTTCATCAAATGTGAACAATGGCGAGATATCGAAAAGTGACGATGAAAAGTTGATAGAAACTAAAACAATTGTAGAAAATAATGATGACGATGATAAACTTGATAATAATAATGTTCATCTGAGTGATCAAGTTGGTTTGAATTCATGGATGAAAGCATTATTGGAGATCAATGATTGTAAGAAAGGTATTAAGGATTGTCACGATGATAATTCACACGATAGTTTCATGGAAAACCATGATTACATTCGTACGAGAAGTAAAACTGTTTATAAAAGAGAAATGAAAAATTTCAATAATATATTAATGGACTTGGGTATATCGACATTTGAACTCGTTGCTGATAGTGTGGAATCATTGAGAGAGTTGATTGTAACACTTTCGACACAAAATTCTGTCGCTGCTAACGTAAGTATACAACGCACTGCGATAAATGAAACATAAGTCAATAATTATATCGTAACATTCTTATCGTTCTCGTAATGATCTAGGAGCCTGTGAGATGTGAATTGTTGCTCATAAAGAAACTGAAAGCTTTGGCAGCATCATTGAAACCGAAGGAATCACTATTGAAGGCGTCAACAGAAAATGCAAGAACAAAACTGGAACGTGAGTGGAAGAACTTTCGAGACGGGTAAGGATACTATCAATCGCTAATGGAATACTCATTTATATTGTACTGTAACACATGGTTTTCTGCAGGATCAATGACGATGACGCAAGTAATGGTGCACGTTATGCCAGTGAATGGGTACTGGGATCGCAGGGCTGTCCGTTACTTTCGTGTAGTGAGACATTGCAGCACGATGGCAATGACAATGATAAAATAGAATCAGAAAATGAAGATGATGTTGATGAGGAGGAGGAGGACGACGACAGAACAAAAGCAAAGACTGAGACCCGGCGAGTACTGCGTGCACGCGGTGTATCTTCGTATATGGAACAATTTAGTTCTGATGATGATACCGACGCGAGTCACCCCGAAGGATGGGCGGAAATTGTTGATCCTGCAACGGGAATACATCTGGGATCATCAGTGCAAGCGGATGGTGGCGCAGAAGACGATGAGGAATCGGAAGGCTCCGGATCGGATCAAGATTGGATATTACCAGGTGAACGTAAACGGAAAAGTAAACGAATATCTGGCGGCAAACGATTGAGATCGTTTCAAAATAAATTACAAAATCTTGACGTAGATGTCAAGAACACAGAATCAACTTCGTCATTAGATACTGATAATAAACCGAGGAGAATATATCCAAAAAGTACGTGCGACAAAATAAAAATTGAGAGTGTCCATTCTGAGTTTCATATCGAAGATGAAGCGCCGGTTTTCGAACCGCCACCCACAAACAATAAAGCAATAATAAGTAACAATAGTGTGCAACAGAATTATGTATTACATCAAGTTGTTAATACACCGAATGGTCCAATGAATTATGTGGTAATGCCAAATGATAATTCTCCAATTGCCCAACCGTCACAAGTACTATCAGTAATGCCACAAATTCCCATGCAATCCGCATATTATATGCAGAATCCTCGAGGATATCTCGCACCAAATCCGTTAATGACGCAAGTACGACCATCGTTCGTCAATCAACAAAATCTTCCATCTATGCATGGAGTGCTAATTCAACCAAATCATCAATCTTATGTTACGCCTCCTCATAACTACATTCAATACCAACAATTACGGATGGTACCACCAGTTTCAATATTTCCTACAACAGTGCAACAACCGATCGTCACTCAACCAATGAGACTTCCAGCTCAGTCAACAAAAACTCAACCACGAATTGTTCAAAATCGTCAAATCGTACCACCCTATCGTCCACGTCATCCCGTTGGTGCAGTTATAAGAAGTACAGTGCCATTCAGAGCTGATACCCGACTACCAAACGGTGGTAAGGGTCGTGGTAGTAAAGCAGTAGCACCGCGAAATCCAACCGCTCCGCGCAATATTAGGCCCACCAAGTCAAATGTAAAAGTTACGAATCAAAATAACGCACCCAAAACGACTTCATTGATTGTTTTGAGTGATAGTGATGATGAAATTGAAGTGATTATTCCTGAGAAGAACAATAAAGATCAAAAAAAGAACAAAAAAGCATTGTCATCACAGCGTGAAATCACAGACAGTAATCAATCGGCTATTACTCCAACTACTGACAACAATAATCAATCTTCAAGTCAAAGCGTACTAACATCACAGATAATTCAACGTATGAGTCAAGGTGGAATATCAATAACTCCCATTAGACCAAAAGCATCAACTCAATCATCAACGATATCACCCACACAGCTAGTTGTTGTTGTAAATGAAACGGGTAGCCATTATGCATTAGCACTACCAAATGGTAGTAAACTTATCCTCACTCCCGAACAGGTTGCACAAATACGAGCTTCCAATGGTGGTAAACTTGTATTGTAAATGAGAATTATGTTATAATTTTAATACAGTTCATATATTTGCAAATCAATACATATTGTACATAAAAAAAAACAAGACGATAATATAATAATAAATATTAATTATTTAGTTAATTATAAGAAGGCGAGCCTGCGCTATTTTAATTTCCAGAATGTATTTACAGAGTATGAAACATTGAATACAACCATAAGATGATTTATAGAATTATGTAGATAAATATACAAATGTATTTTTTATTTATTATACTATTTTTTTTTTATTCATCAAAAATCATTTAATCGATGTTGCGTTATACTTGTCTTTTTCAATGATCTTGGATAGCTTCGTGCCATTATAAGCTGTGATGCTACCAGGTGGATGGAGTCGCATCTAAAACACAAGTGTAATACTCTTATTTATCATTCGATTGAACAAGTTATTAATATTTTCGAATAACTCGCATCATTATAAGACTTTCTATAAACTTTCGCTTTGTCCGGTTGTTACGGATAAACGCCATGATATATTCAGTAATATGATTAACCACTTTACTAGATTACGTACCAAATGTGATATAGTCGGACGATTATCCTGATAATATTTTGAAGTGACGCAGCGATTTTTTTTGTACAGTATGATGAATAAACAAAATCTTTTATAGAATTGACATCAGTAAGTGTGAGAAAATTACTATCGAAAACTTTTGATTCTTCAATCACCGGTGATTTATACTCAATAACCCATATAGTAATTAAAATATACAGAAGTAGTTATGATACACAGGATAATAGTAAAATGGAAAAATCTAATTTCAAAGAAATGTCAACAACAATTGAATACAACATCATTAAATAAATGTTTTTGCACATGAAAACTTTCAAATATTCTGATTATTCTATATTGTGTTATAAAAGCAAGATATTCAGATGCAATTAAAAAAATCACCATTTTTAGTTATGAGTTAATAACTACTTGAGGATCCACCGGTTATCTCTATAATATATCAATTACACATACAACAATACTATCTTCGACCACGTTATTTATTCAAAAAAGAAAAAAATTAATTTGTAAAATTGATTCATAATTAGCATTTTCCTGCCCTGTTCTCACCACTACAATCAACATCTAATGATTAATTTAGATTAATTGAGCATTTAATATCATGATTAAACAAAAATTGTGTTATTAGTATGGATGATATTGTTTATAGTGACATAACAGTATGCATGTTTATGATATAGTAGTAGTAGTAGTAGTAGTGGTAGTAGGTATCAGGGATGAATTGATGAACGATGAGAGCAGCTAGCAGCAGCGTCATAAATATTCATCTATTTCTCAATGTAGTCGTTATCGTCAGCTTTGCTTTCCACTTCAATTCTTTTCAATCGTTTCTGTAAGAATAAAAAAAATCCACGCACCACCACACAATATCATCGTTAGAAGCTGGCCGGGAAACAAGAGATCTGAGGAAATATGGGGAGGTTCAATAACCAATTAATTGTTTCAGGGGATGACGGAATCGTTGTGGGTGGATGTGTATATAGCTTCTGCTTCCACTTAGTCATCAATTAATGATTTAACTTACCATAATCCTATACTTCTCTTTACAAGCGTATTCTGTTTCATCTACATCATTGTAACAATCGCTTTTGTAGTCTTCAGGTATTGGTCCTCCATCAAATTGACATAATTTTCTCAAAGGCTTAGCTTTTACAATCATTTTATCAAAACCTGTTGGTTTATGTTGTGGACAGTAAAATACATCAGGTGTATTCTTATCAAAAACTATACTTTTACGCATCATATCTCCAGCATTGACAATTGTAATCATACTCTGAAAAACGCAATAAGTTACTCATATTACTCTCAATTCCAAAAATTATTCATTGTAATTGTCATTTCAATTAATTGATGGATAGAACTTACAATCAGTAGTACAATCACCATTGTCACACAACAAAACACACGAGCGTTACAACCTGCATAAAAATAAATTTAATTAATTATTCATACTCGAATGTGTGAAAATCAACGGGGTATAACAATTTCACGAGTGCACCAAGGACACACGAATATATAAGAAAGTTTCCATACACAATGAATAACGTTCTAATTTCTTTTTATAATTGATCATTAATTTTGAAATCCATTTTTCCGTTCATTTCCTTGTTACAGAACAAACAAACAAAAAAATACGCTGATGTACAAGGAAATTTTCCCATCATATTGAATATATAAAAAATTCATGTCTGCGAATCATCATACTGGAATGTTCTTTGTCCAGTTTCTTACAGTGTATGACGTGATGATGACGAAAATATTGTCAACATCAATATTATGAGGGCAATATGCAAAAGTACTTACCCATGGTCTAATTCAATACGTCGAATTTGAAATATTATCTCAATAAAATGACGAAGAATAACGTTGGATCACGAGTACCAATATTAATCCCACCTGGTACCGTCGTGTTACTCGACTGATCTCGTACAGGTAAAAAGCAAGGAGTGAGCGTCGTTCAGTCGATGTGACGATGGTGGGAGAAAGGTGCCGTTATATCCTTTCTATACACACTGCTCACACTTTTTTATACCGCCTTACCAAATACATATAACTAAAATGTGGATAAGTTTCTAAATGGAGATGTCATGCGCCTTCTTCTCCTTGACTTATAATACAATTTAACGCATTAATTGCACGAGATTAAATCTCGTTTTTCATCAACGATGAGATGAATTAATTAACTTAGCAAACATGAAGATGAGTAGTGGTGGAATAAGCGAAGAAAATTAAAAAAGAAAATCGTAGGCGTTATGTGGGTTTCATACAAGAATCGTGAATACAGCGAAGAAGCTCTCATGAATTCGAACGAGACCGTAATAGGCGAAAGAAAATAATGAGGCGCACGACTTGAATGTGTCGGTGGAAGAAATAAAAAAAAACAGCGCATGAAGAATAGTAACGCAGCTGGATGATTCTACCTATATAAGCCGCTTATATATACGTATTTATGTAGTTGATAAATACGAAGTGGAAGTGGAAATTGGACAATGAAAAAATGTATGAACGGCAGAGTGTTTCTTCTACATTTCATCCTACTCCTAACACATGATCCATTCTATTCAAATGGACACAAGTAATAGCCCACCAAAAAATATCCTAACCACTAATATTTGATGATGGTGCGTTTATTCATCACAGGTTAAGCAATGAAAAACTGGGTCGAAGACTACGGCGACACCAACATCAACAAAATGTTGGTACTGTCTTGTTTGATAAAAATGATGTTGTCAGAGAATGTTGGAGCAATGATGAGCTGTTATTATTGAACAGTAGAATCATTTTTGATGAAATTTTACCACAAGTTAGTATTATAATTCATGGATATGATCACATCAATTTTGAATTCATAAATATATGAAAATTTCCATGAGCAGGCGGACTTGATAAATATTAAGAATGACAAATACATCGACATATTCTTGGATTATGTTGATATTTGTTTGGGAGTGGTGCAAAAAATGACAACGGGCAAGACGAAACGGCTGGTTATGAAGGCTCTAGCTGATACGATAGGTGGTTATCTTCAAGTTTATATTCTTCCATTAACCAAGAACTCTTATTACGCTGGGAACATAAAGTATCATAAAGCAAAACGTATCTTTGACCTTTACGATGATCTCAAATCGTTTTTACGTACCAACGGCGTTGGATGGTTCAAACCGATAACATCAACCCATCATTTTGAAGTATCACCTCTTTTTATACCACCTTATAATCGTTCACGACGTCCTCGGACAACATGCTCAAAGTTAATTCTTTATCCAGGTACATTAATTTCAGTATATCCCTGTCTCCCTGACTCGAGAAAAATAATACAATAAAAATTCATTAGCAGATGACAATAGTGATGGCGGTGGAAATTTGGTACCAATACCATTCCTAGATGATGATAAAAGTCCGAGCAGGTAATTGAATGAATCTTCCATTGGCATAATTGTAATTTATGACGATAATGAAAAGAATCCTATTGATCAGCATAGCTCTACCCTATGAGAACATAAGGCTACGTTCTCTTTTCTCTCCTGAATCAGCATTCATTCTTTTGAAATATTACACCGATGGAGTGAATTGCATGTCAATGTCATCTGTAAATGAAAGTGGAGTAAATAAATTCAAACGGCAACTGTCCGATTGGCTCTGTCGTGTTGTAAAACCTCTTTTGGATGATGAAAAGTGGTACCCGGCATTCGGTGGGGTTTTACGTATAATAGCGAGCGTTGAAGCAGCCGGTATATGCAGATAAAAATAATTTTTTCTACACATTAACGAAAAATTCAAATATTATTGGTGTAAAATTTGCGTTCCAGATGTTAATTCTGGCATACAGCCACATGATGGAAGTCATCATCCGCCACCAAAGAAAAGTGCAGAACCTGAATTTGTATCAGGATCGCCACTGAATAAACTTATAAACGCACGATTCGAATTTATAGAACTCGTTATCATTGGTGTTTCTATTATTGTATTGGCCTATTTGCTCATTGGTATATGTGTGAATTGGTGCATTATGCGTTCGAGAGAGAGAAGAAAGATTGAGGCTTTCAAGAAGACTCCGTAACTACATCTTATTTATTCAGTCATATGTCTTTATAATTATTAAATTAAATTTTGGATTTTTGTTGTTTTCAGTATTGTTGAATTCTATGAAATACCGAGAAGGCCTAAATATACTCGATCGGCTCGATCGTCGCGGTCTCACATCAAATCGAAGAAAGACTCCATCCACAGTGATGAAGATGATGATGAGGAAAAATATCTCAATGAGTTGACGTACAGCAGTACTAGTGCCATATCACCTATCAAAGACAAATGGTCGAAATCTTCATCAATCCCAACGATACCATGTGGCAGTCCAGTTAGGGTGTGTTAAAAATTACTAGACTCAGTAAGAAAAAGAAGAAGAAACAAATCATGGCATGATCCCTTTTTGATTTGCAGCAACCCTTGTACACTTCTGATGAAACCAGTGCTTTCTCATCTCCAGTAGCACAAGAAACACCATCGTAAATCATACATATTTATAAAGTTTCTTCGTGAGAAAAATGAAAACAAATAAAAAAGAAAAATGAAATAAATGAATAATTGCTAGAATCATTTTTCTCGGTTCATTCTTACCCCCGCGCACACACAACACATAAACACATACAGCCGCATACTCATTGAATGTAAAAAGAGCTAAAAGGAAAATATTAGATCTCTAAGTGTATAAGAGAAAAAGTCCTGAAAATGCTTCTTAAGAGTTGGGTGGAAAATGATAAATGGAGCGCGCAAGGGCAGTGCCATCTGGGAGTAAGCGCAAAGTGTGTGTGGTGTGTGGATGGAACAAGCAGGAGAATGAGAGTCAGGGGCTGGGATAGGGACTGTGAGCGTATTTGATCCCCAGTGCTCCGCGCACCGTCGTCGTGAGCGTTTCGTATGTTTAAAACTCTGCTGATCGCGCAAGATTTTGTAATCATCTGCCGGCAAATCGCTGACACGAAACTCCCAAACACGTGAGTTGGATAAATGTCACGTGTGCTGAATAAAATCGTATCGCAGGCACTATTGTCTTTTGAAAACCAAGTGCTTGCAAATAATCCATCAACGTTCAACATGTCACACTCCATTCCATCTCTGTGAAGTAAAAGAGAAAAAAAAATAATAGTACACAGGAATAAAGTAACAAAAGGGGGAAAAAAAGAAAAGAAAATAAAAGCACGAAGAGAGAAAAACTTTTACGTGGGGGTTGCCATGTGCCCGAAGCGTATTCGAGAACTGATCTGAGAGGGAGGCCTTTTTCCCTCTTTCACTTGAAACAAAATGAACAGTCACAGATATTGGATTTTCAGCATTGTCTCGCTGTTCTTACTTCTCACTACGTCAATAGGTATGTATGCATATACACATATGTACGTATATGAATATGGAAACACAAACGTTTTGGAATATTGAGCGACACACTTTCATTTGTGAAGCTTATGAAGAATAACTATAATACGTTTCCTTATTTATAGAAATGATTTGAAAGAAGGAAAAGAAAGAATAACGAAATGAAACACGAAAGTTGATGAATCAATAATGTTTACAATACTGATGCAACATTTATACATACAGATGATAGATATATGGATATATGGATAATTATAAATAATATTTATAATATATACATATGCAAATTTATATTCGTTCTGATTAGTATATGCATGGTAGATGTTTAACTGAAGCTATATAGGATATGGTTTCATGGTGGAATATCTTCACTGGAGCGTTTTGTCACGAAAATAGTCAACACCCGGCGCGCTTGGGATCGCACGAGTCAACGCGTGTCAACGACACTCGGCTTGCGGGGTCGTGCTCTGCACATGGCACACCGGTCGGTAGATATAATAGAGCCCCGGCCGGAATAGCTAGAGGTAGAATGAGTGAGACGAAAAGAGACTGAGAGTGACGGAGAGAATGAGAGAGTATTTACGGGGGGAGGGACAAGAGAGTTGCTTTGTACAAGCGCGCGCTTGCGGCTGCTACCTATCGATCGACATCCACCGAATTATTTTAATTAGTTATGTCGCAAGAGTGAATAGAAGACAGATGAAGAAGAATTGCCGGTACGTTGTCAAAGACATCCATTTCCCCAACATGCACACCAAGGTACACTATCGCTGCTTATGCTGCTTTTTCGCTGTTTCTCCGTTTCACGACTGTTGCTTGAGACCGTTGTATCTCTCAGATTATTAATGTCTAATGTTTCTGGCATTTGAGTTATGCTCAAACTTCTTGATGATCTTCGTTGCTTGATACCATGCGAATATCGGTTTATTTTCTGATGTTTTTTATGCCATTCGAGCCCTGAGGATGAAGATCTGCGCTCCGATTTCTCTTCATGGCATTGTTTTGATTCGTCAGATATACGTGTCGAGGTCGTGACCTTCTTCGTAGGACTTTTTTGCGTCTTTTTGCGAGATTTTATAGACTTTGTATCTTTTTTATCATCTTGATCGTCCGAACTTCGACTTTGACTGCCGCTACGACTGCACCCACTGTGACTTGAGCAACGGCTTTGGGGAGTTTGGGTTTGCGTGTCAACAACTTTCAAAGTCGGTGGAACGTGCGGCCACATGGGAACAATTTTTCGATCTGATTTCGATAGTGACTGCTCGTTGCATGTTCGAAACGACATTGACGGCGGTAGAGTTAATCTGCGGGGAGTTGGACACTCAAACGAAGTTGCTTGACAATCATGTTGTTGGAATTGTCGTAATAATCGATGTTCACGACGATTGAGTGACTCTAGAGGGGTATAAAGTGGTTGGCCGAACGTCCAGTCCAATGGGGACATTTCGGGTGGCATTTCAGTCTCTGATGGTAACTTACACAATTGTACTTTCAACTGACTCCTAAAGGCACGCGGACTTGTATTATCTGGTAAACTCTTTGCTTCTATTCCTTGATTCATTGTTGGTGCAAAGGTGTTTGATTTGATAAGTTCATCACATGAGTATGATTTGGCTAATGAATCACGGGGATTATTAGACAATAGTTGATCAGTGCTGCCATAGTCTCTTGTACTGGCAACGCACCCAGAAATGCAAATATCTGGCGACGTTTTCTGAATAATCGTCGAGCCTGTATTCTCACTGCTTGATGAAGGTGCAATGATGTTGGTGTTGACCTCGGGGTGGTCAATGAATGACCGGTGCATGTTTGGAATCGTACACGGTCCAGACGTATCCCGAGGCATTGGTCGACATGACGATGTGGTCGCCCCGACGCGTACAATTGATTCTGCGCAAGTCTGTCCATCCATTGTTGTCAATGTTTTGCGAGTATCTCCTTGAAATATTGTACCATCCCATCCTATTGTTAGTGGTGGTAGTGGCGGGGGTGATGGTGGTCCACGAATACTATCAATGTTTATCATCGTTGAAATAGAGGGTGTTCTGTAGATGATTGAATGTTCGTTTGTTGTAGGAATGACAGGACATTTTGAATTGATTGTCCAGTTGAATGGATGTCTAAGTGAATATCCGTCCCCATGCATATTTACCGTTGATTCACATGATTGTTCACACTCTATTGTCTCTTTCTCCTTTTTTATTGACTCTTCCTCTTCAGTGACTATTGATAACTGATCAAACTCAACATGAAGTCTGTTGGTCTTTTCTGCAGACAGTTTTTGATTCTCGGCATTTTCTAGTTGGATTAAGTCGTCTGTGATAACAGGCTTGTCTTTCTCATCATCTTTTTCATCATCGTTTTTTTTTCCCCTATTTGTTTCCTCATCTTCTTCAATGTTTGACCTGCTGGAGATGCTCTCATCATCACTGTAGCCCTGAAAACAATTTAATGTTATTTTTCAACTCGTTTATGCTTCTTTACTTTGCCTCGATAGTTTTAGGATGGATGAAAAAGATGAAATTAATTTGAAACCTCTTCGTTCTCATCGTCGTCGTCGTCTTCCTCGTCGTCCTCACTGTACTCAACATTTTTTTGATGTTTCAAGATCTCTTCCAACTTGTCGTATTCCTCTCTCAAACACCATATTTCACGTCTCAACTGTTCGTTTTCTCGTCTGAGTTTTTTGATGTCATTTTGACCTGAAACAACAAGACGTAACAGCACAAACAAAAAATAAAGATAATGCATTATTACACTCGGTATCTTGATGGATTATTTATTGGCAATAAAAATAAACGCGTTTCAATTTTCCACATTTGAACGGCCAGTTACTCAAATATTTGCTCATCCATCAGTCATTCTATTTCGAGGGTCGAGATTATGGCGCCTTGTGTCCGTGTATGTGTTAAATACCGCCCACGGATATTTTTCCTCAAAGCACACATGTACTTCCATTCACATATACAACACCAACGGAATATTTCTTTCCATATTCACATAATTTATCTATTTACAAACGGTCCAATAAATGTCATTGATCAATAAACAGAAAAGTACGATAAATAAACGTAAAATTGTCAACGTACACTGGCTCTTTTTCGTAGTGTGAGTGTTCTCCCGTTCCCTTCTGTGCATGATCATGAATCCATGACCATTTGTACATATTATCTTTCTTATTTGTTATCTTCTTTATCTATTTTTTTTACAATTGAGCTTCAATCTTTTCTATAAAATAAAATTGATTGAGCGATCGAATAAACAGCAAAATGAAAAACAACAAGATAGTATGAAAAACAAAAACGCACTGAGACGTGTATACGAGTAGAGCTAATGCTCTGATGAATAGTGAACGAACCGTGTTGTAACACACGCACCAAAAATACAAGACACACCACACAAGTGCGCATTAAACGCCAACACCAGATGTCCTCTTCCCTTTACCATCACGATCTCGTAATAATCTATCGTGTGGATTTTCGGGTGAATGAGGGCTCACCCCACGCCCTTTTAAATCAACAGCCAATTTTTTTTCCAACCCCATATTAAACGATTCGACACATATGTTTGACTGCAACCTTTTGTGACTAAACATCCAGATAAATGTCGTCTGTATATTTGCGTGTAAAATGCTATTGAGTGCAAAAAAAAAATCATAAATTGATTTAAAGATGGCAATAACTGATGGTATAACTTCAATACTGCACAGTTCGATTGAAACAATCTAAACTACGGGACTCGTGGAAGGTAACTAAACGTCCAGCGTGCAGTGATCTATTTGCGGGTGCTGCAAGCATACACATTCGAGAGCATAAGTATCTATGTGACACGGATGTGTCTTGGCCCACAATAATATTACATGTGCTGGTCAGGCCCAAAGTAGAATACATAATGATGAAGATGCGAGTAAGAAGAGAATATAGAAACAAAAAGGAGATGGTGATGAAGAAGTGGGAAGTAGGAGAATAAGGAGAATAAGGAGAAGAAAAAGAAGAAAAAGAAGAAAAAGAAGAAGATGAGGTAGATGGGAAAATAATTTACCTTGTTCAACTTCCGCATTAATGTTAATGGTTCTCAGTCGCAATTCTTCATTTTCATAGATCATACCACGTGATGATTTGCGATCGAGTTTGCGATTGGGCTTGACGCTCACGTCTCTCCGTCTGGCCCTCAACATACCGAGGCCGCCAACGCTTCCTAGGCCAACCCCTGTGCTCGTTATCATCGTTTGGCGCTTTTGCTTCGTTTCCTCTATTTTGACTTCGTGACTTCACAAGCTCCTGCTGTGACTCTTTGCGATCTAGATTTCGTCGCTCTTCTTGCTCTACTATTCCACCTTCTAATTCAACCCCTTATCTTCAACTCCATGGTTTCACGTGACTCACTGACACGTTTGTCGGTTTCGTGTGCTCCAATCTCTTATAGCCTCATTTGAATAATACCACCATTGGTGATAGTAAGTGGTGTGTGTTCGTTTGTGTTTAGTGGTGATTGCGTGACTACTTCTTGCGCACTTGTGCGAAAACTTTAATTCCAAGCTCTTTACTCTATGCTGGTTGAATGCTCAATACTGATGATGAGAAGTTGGAAATTGAAAGAATAATAGTGCGAATGGGTTGGAGAATTTTACATCTGGCTAAATCGATTCCGGAAACAAACAACCGCAGACCAGTGAGTATAATTCGGAGCGGCGTGTGGGGGCCATAAGTATATTGCCGTGGCATTTAATTTTAGATGGTGCGTCGATTCGATCGTTGGTGGTACCATCGAAAAACTCTCGTCAATTCATGAGCCGTCGATATATACTATACGTGCAGTCGCGCACAACGGACGCTCGTTTTATTCCTTCTTACTATTTCCTTTTTCCTCTATTCTCTAGAATGCAGACCATATCACATAAAATTAATAGATGTATAAAAAAAATAGCGAGACATTGGAAAAAAGCAGTTTAATATAACAGTGCTTTCCAATTTTCATTCTTTCTTCCTCTCTTCACATATCAAACTGTCTCATTTGATGGATCATCATCAAAACACTTGACTACACACTCACGCGTTTGATCAAGATATTTTTTCGCATCAACATCAATCAATGTCTTGCTTCATTTTAATCCTGCAAGCATAGTTTATGCGATTTTCCTCCCTTTATATTTCTTTTCTCTTCCGCCCTTCTTTGTATCCTTTTTTTTCTTTATTCAAAATGAAAATAATACTGATATGATTTAACAAAAGATTGGTATCTGGTAGAAGAGAGTTTTCTTGTTAATTTTCGTTCGTCTCGCACGTTTATGTTATATTTTATCGTACTAATATCTTTGGATTTTTTTTGATTTGGCACACTGGAGGAGACACGCGGCTGGCGATTCAATTTGGCGGCACGCGCCTATCTCGAGCTAGTCGGCATAACTGCGTTCGAGAGAGAGAACATAACACGTTCCCTCTCTGCTACGACTGCTGCTATACTGCTGCTCGCCAACGTCTCATCTTCATTTTCTCTTGCCTCCACCTCATCTCTCAAAAACCAGCAGTTGTCCGTGGTTGCTTCCTCTTCCAACCGTATACCACTGTATATATATTGAAATTTCACTTCTCCCCGCGCCACCCTTCTCTTTCTCACTCTCTTATTCTCTCTCCGGTGGTGGGCCAAAGACGTTATCTTACCAATCTAAAATTACGCGGAAAGCGCTGAAAAACATACACCGAGTGCTCCTCACTGGCTTCCACCACTTTTCTATATCCACTTCTCGAAACCCTTTCCACCATTTCGCTGGATTCATCAAACATTCCACGCACAGTTTGCTGCGGGGAACAGAGAAAATGAAAGGAAGAGAGAAAAAAGAATGAAAAAAAAACTGCAGTGAAGAAAAATGTTATCTCTCTTATTCTCTGATGTTTTCTTCGTAGCATCGCGAATGGAATTTTATCCACCGCGCGACGAGAATTTTATCTACGATGAAACTCGGGGAAATATTTATCGCCAAACTGTCGAAGGATATATTAAAAGGTTTCTTTCATCGCATAAACATTGGTTTTGTTTTGTTTAATATTTTACGTGTATGCATGTCCTGAAAAAACTCATCTGCTAGATATACATCACGTGTGCGTATGTCTAAAGCTCACACGTTGATCCAGTTTCCCCTCTGTGTATCCATTGCACTTCTATATGTATATACATATAGATATGTGATTCAACCCTCTGAATATAATGGCAGAGAGACGCATGTACGCATGAGAGAAACACAAGGGGATGTGTGTGCGGTGGATGGAAGAGTAAATTTGACATTTAAATTATTCCTTATCTGCGACACTTGTCTCCATTGCGCCGACCAAACTCCCCCATACCAAGTATACGTGACAATTATCTCCACTGTTGTTTAATCGATCCGTGCACACCGCAGATTTATTGGATCTTGTAACCCATGACTGTATATTTTGGGCGTATCTCTATTGCCCCCAACTATATTTATGTATGTAATTGTCGCCATTTGGTGATATTATCGAAATACATTTGAAATGAATGCCGGATCCATTTAAAAGATTGTTACATCTGATATAATAAATTATATACGTCCATTCTGGTTCACCATAAGCTTGCAGCTAATTCGTCATCGGCATCTTTATGATCATATTTATTGTTACTACTCATTGTATATCGTTTGCCTGTAACAAAATGAGAAAATTGTTGGATTAATTGTTACGACATTGAGAGATTGAGTATTTGTACGTTGATTGATAACGATAATCAATGGAAGTACTTAAGTAACTGATAAAACTTTCGTACAAGTGTAATCAGTGGTGAAGAGATGTACTTTCTAATTTGATAGTATCAACAATTAAAGTCCTATAGATATCTTTGATGGATCATTTTTAAAATCACTGTATTGATTTCTCACCCTTTGGTGCCCATGGCGTTTTCTTGTGCTCGAAAAATATCATATGGTCTATTGTGTACTTTTTCGAATGCTCCCCTCTGAAGAGATGAACAGCAATTCTCAGATCCGAGATCAGGAAGTAGGAAATCCGTAGGGTATCATGATTATCAAATTGTGAACCTGAAAAAAATACGAAAATAGGAAATAATGTAATTTGAAACAATTGAATAATTTATGAAAATTCTGCTTCATCAGGTGAGTGAAATAATATTTCCCTTATACAATGTGGTAATCAACTCGTATTCATTTCCCCTACATAAATATTTTGAGCGTTGGTGTAATTTATATTTACTGTCATCGAGAAATGTTGTCTTTATATTGAAACTGCACTAAAACACGCAATGAATGCAACCGAAAATGGTAGTAAATTATTCGGTCTGGGGTGACACAAACATGCTACACCCATTCCAATTTCGCCTTTTTACACGTTTATTGATTTATACGGCCTCAGAATATATATGCTGTATGTGTATTCAAGGGGTTAATATCCGCTAATAGTAAGGCAATTAAGACTTTGGCACTCTATAATGGCTGATGGTGAGACTGATTAATTTACATTATCATTATCATGATAATCTTCATGATAGATCAACGCCATTTTGCTTGCGGCACAACGATATAACTCTCTTTATAGGTATTCCCACATTTTGGAAGTGAAACCGCACTTAGGTTTGTTGCGAACTTCCGTTTAGTTAAGGCATCGAAATTTTTTAACATTTTTTTTATCTGTAGAAGTTTTCACTTTTCTTCTCTAATTACGATGAAAATGATTTTAACGATGATAATTTATTTACCAAGAAATATTGATCGTGAGGTAGCTTTGTAATTTCACCATATGAACAATGAAGAGAGTAGATTGATCTCCAGATCCAAACGTGCTGAGGATAGTTTGGCTACCGGATCTTTTGAATCACTCTAAAAATACTCTTTTTTTGCAAATGGAATGTTAAGTGAAACGACTTCATCACTGAATGGTATTTCAAAACTGAAGCTGATCCCTTGTGACAGTATTAAATAGCACACAACATTCTCCATTAGGTACTCCACAAATACATGACGTTGACAATGACATTGTACTGATAATCATACGTGAAATATCAATGCAACATACAAATCACCAAGAGAAATAGTATTGAATTGTGAGCATTTCCAGTTGTATGAATCTCATTCTTTCACGTCAGTTCGCAACTTTCGAGAGGAAAAGTCAACTGAAATAGTCAATTCTTGACTGGATAGTTGTATTGACGTCTGCAAAAAGTCCAAATAGAACGAAACAATTTCATGCCATAGTTCTTTAATAGTCTGAAACGAAAATGTTTGACGAGGTTAATATTTAATATAAAAACATACACAAAGCAAATATTAATCTAGATTTTAATTTTGATTTTTGTTCAGCAGTGCGTTCATATATGATATTCATTAGATTCGTTCATTTTGATACCCACCATAAAGCCTGAGCGAGTATATATGTACAAGATAACATCGCGTTGGCTCCGGAGCAATCTTATCGATGTTGCAATATAAAGGGGGTGGAATCTTTTCATATATCTGATGAGTCGGTACGGGAAAATTAACCTCCTCCATTTTCCCCACTGTATCTACAATGTGTGAGTGTATGTGTACTTATATCTATCCGTCGATTGGGATTTTTCTTTACCCAAGGGATCAGTTGGGAAAAGTCGAGCGTAAAGCGTGTGGATAGATGTATATGTAGAGGTTTTTGGTGGGTTTGGGTAAAGTAATAGCGGTGTAGGTACATAGATATATATCCATATATATATTTGGAGGACTGGAAGAGCTTATGGCAAAGGGCTTTATGGTGGCAGGCGTTGGAAACGCTAAAGGGGGGTTATATGCGCGCTTTGTGAATGCGAGGGGGTTTTACGAGGGTACGTTACCACGGCGACACTTGTTCCCGAGAATTTTGCCCGTGGCCAGACGTCGCGCGCGTGCATGAGAGTCAGATAGAGCCTCCAACAGTCGATATGCTCGATTCAAGTGGACCAACAGCCTGCGAAAATCCACTCTGCATTCTCTCTTGGCTCTTTATCATTATCTCTTATTGACCATTTCCTAAAATTGGGTAGATGAATTTAATGGTGTAGAGTCTGGCATTGGAATTAATATGTTGGCAGAGTAGCAAAATTGTTCGTAGAGATACTTGGCGACTTGTAGAGTGGGAATGAACGTTGCCGAATTGTTGCTGTTGGAAAATGGTATTTATAGTGATTGAGGTATATCTTTATTGGATAGTGAAGAAAAATCAAGGTTTTATCATGAATAAGGAGTTTTCTTCTTTGATGAACATTATTCGAGTTTTTGAGAAATATGTGACAGGAATTGTGTACTGATGTTAGAGAAACTGATGAATATTAATCGATTCAAGTTTGGGATGCGGAGGGTCCCCACGCACAGATTGCTGTCAAACTTTGATTGAGTTTCGATTTAAAACTGTATCGGGAGGAGCATCAATTCTAACAGAACATTTTTCGTAATTACTGTTACTAAAGTTGGGCATTCTTTTTCCCTGATTTTCCTTCGAGGATTACATGCATAGCGATTATTACAGTTGACAAGAAAATGGCTTTCCATTAGTATGTTTCCGATCAATCTTAAATTTAGAAAAGCTGTATTTTCACAGGATCTATTTTTTTCGGTTCAAGTGAAACCTAATTTTTGTTCAGGATTGTATGTTTCATTAATATGAATGTTATCATGAAGTTTGGAATTTCTTAAGAGTTTAATTCAACCGCGCTGTAACTCTCATAATTCGTAATATTTATTAATGAAATTTTGCAAAGGATTTTCTCACCAGATGATGAAACTCCGCTCTTGATAATTCCATCGCCATCACTATTCTGCTGAATAATGTTTCAGCACAGAGCAACTTTGTCGGCGAGTTGTCATCGCAATGTTTCGAAGATTTTGGTCAGAAAATTTCTAATTTTAATTAATGTTGTTCTCATGCCATGAGTCAATTATTCGGATGAAATGGATTTTATTATTTTCAAAGCAATTGGTCCAGTCCAGGGTCTGAAAAACATTTTAATGTTAGATATCGAGTCTTTCCCATAGTCCAGCTCTATAATAAACTAAAAACACTCTGTTGCAATTAGCCAAACGGAATACCAAATGAAACAATCATAAACAAAAGAATGTCAACTTCTATTATCAGTCTCCATTCCAACTCATCTCACGACTATGTCAATAGTGATCACATCTACGGACCAGGAACAGACAACAATTGAATGTACACGCGCACTTGATTGTCATGTACAGCATGGTAATATTATACAGATGAAGACTTTACCAAATTATTCGTCCAGTCTGTTCAACAATTTTCTCAGACACATCACAATGTTTGCGTGGAACCGCATCAAAATTGATTCAGTCGTTTTGAAGAGCAATGGCATCCTGCAAATAAACGATCGAACAAGTCAACAAACAAACAAACAAACTTATGTACATATTTACATATATATATACATATTACCTTTTACTTCAAAACGTTCAACCACCCTCACATCGTCGTGGTTGAGGAAGCTTGAATGAAGATATGAGGTGTTACACAGCTGAACAATATTTCTTTATAAAGTGAACAGGTCTACCACAAAATCGATATGAACAGTCGAATTGTGAGTAATAACTGGTCAGTTCATAAAGGAAAAGAAATGTTAACATTACCGTTTTTTACATCCAAATTCATCAGAATAATCAAAGTCATTTCACAAATGTTATCTAGCAATCGCGAGTAGTACTGTTGGGGATTAACATTTTTTTATATTTACTCAACAAATGAATCTGAGGTTAATCTTTGGTCGTTGAAAGTTTGGAGAGTTTTATGTCAGGACTCATTCATTGTTGTCGACTTCACTTACAATATAATTAATATCGATACTGACATATTTACTTATACTACATCGTGATCAGTTGAAAGTTGTTGATAAGACTGATAATTGATGAACAACATCATTCAATATACAGTCAGAAAGAATTTATCCGAATGTCATAAATATTGGATAGTTTTGGTTTCCATACAAAGAATTAGTGCATATCCTAATTTATTCCGTTAGAACCTGAGAGTTCAAGTGAATTCAAGTGAACTTTTAGGGTCGTAATTGCATGTTTACTCGAACGATTGGTGCACAGTTATGTTGTGAAATTGAACTGACCAGACGTAGTGAGAGGTTTCTTTTTCATATTTATGTTCGTTTATAAATGGTCTTTTATGTATCTACTGTCGAGAGAAATATGAACATGAAATCAATATCAGGTTTTTGCCACATCATTCCCCAACAAAAATACTGATACTAAGTCTGTGTCAATCCTGTGGAATTTCATGAATATAATTCTTCCAGTGCTTGAAATTTATGATTTGCGCCAAGTATTTATTCATGAATTTCACTAACTGCAAATTGCAAATACCTTTGAACGCAGATAAGAAAATCTCTTGCAGAATTTCATCTTCATTTTCCTCCCAAATTGTATCGAGCTGAATATACTTTCAATTAACTGGATCACTTGCTGCAATAAAAATATATATAACAATCTACAAAAATGTTATGTTAATCCTGATAGATAATTATTCATCATCGACGGGGGTGGTGTGTGATGAATCAACAGTGTACATAGATATTAATTCGCCCTCAATATCTACATAATTAATGGATATTTTGGTATAAAATTACACAAACTGTAACCGAATATCACCCTCAGCCCTAACAATATTTTCTTGTTATGAAGCTCATTTGAGTATGACATTGAAATCACAGGAAACTGGAGAACGAACATTTTTATAATAGGAAGAATTATTCGCCATTAAAATAATTGGATGAAAAAAGGATAAACGGTTGATTTTTTCAGTGTAGATAAAATGGATGATAACCTTGATTTTATGATCGTAATCCACATTGGAAAAATTCCATTGAGATGGACAAAAAAACAATTGAGTATTTTTCGATTCGAAAATGAACACAAACAGTCGAGAGAGGAAACAATTTTACTGTGACTCAAAAATCGCATTGATAGTCTGATTTCAAAAAAAAGTTCTTAATAAAGAACTTCCTGGGAGTGGTGGGAAAAAGTCGCTGGCGAGAATTGTATTGGACGGGTTATCCGAATATTCATATTGAATATAGAAAATTGATCGGAAACCAGTCAGAGCCTATTGTATTTCTCTGATAAAAAAAGAATATCCATTAATCACATAGGAACAACAAAGCATTTCCATTAACGAGATTTGCACCGGAAAAACGGGAGACAATAAAAAATAATAGGATGATTTAAACCGAGAAATCCGTATTCTCGTTTTTTTTCAAAGTGCATAACAGTTCAATCTCGATATCTCATTTTTTTTCCCCCCATTGTTTCAGTTAATGGATCGCCAAGGTCTGTAACCTCAACGACAAATACAACACTCGAAGAAAATACTCTGCCAGATACCACGACGATAAGGTGAATATAATCTTATGATTCCCTTTAACAATTACATCAGTGTGGGCATAACGTAGTTTTGGAATGCGATCGAATATATTCCCTCTTGTGAAATTTTTTTTTTTCACATTAGTTCGGTAGGGCACCGCTAAGCAGCACTGACAATCAGCGTATTTTTAAATTTCTCCTGTTCTTCAGTATTGTCAACAATATCCATAAGAATTGTTATTATTTGTGGATATCAATGTTTTAATTTTATTTATTTAATTGTTGATTATGAAAATTTACGTGTTTATATTGTTGTTGAATTTTATAATTGTGTACGGAAAGGTGAATGAGACAGCTGTTGATTTGCGATTGAGGTTTGTTTTGTATATCTTTCAATTTCAATTAATTTGAGGTTAGCTTTCAGTCGGAATTAATTCATTGCGTAGTTAAATTGAATGTGATACTATTGAATTTTTATAACTATTGAGATTTGGCGGAAGAAAAATGTAGTATTATTTTGTGTTGTTAAATAATTATTATATTAATAATGTTTCAGAGAAATAAATGACGTGACGTTGAATAGTGACTATGATTCGACCCAGAAAAATGTTGACCTGGATAGTAAAAAATCAACGTCACGTTATAGCGATACAACAATCGCGGATACACCATCAATCATTGCGGAATTCCTTCCACGAAGTACTGAAGTTAATTCATATACTTCTGAAATAATTCCTACAACTGCGGCTGCTAAAGTACCTGGTTCTAAAGTCAATACGGAGGGAATATGTGAGGTATTTTCCCTCACAAATCTGTTCTCATCACATACATATGGATTTATGCATGAGAGATATATGTCGATGATGAATGTTTAATGTTTTAGGTATATGTTGGGAAGATTTGTGAAGACTTCTTGGGCAATCAAACTGTTTATATTCCATATCCGAGTACTCAAAAATTATTGGAGGAAAAACTCGTGCAGGCATTTGGTGTGATTAATTTATCCGGGTAAGTGTTGTTCAGTCTGATTCGATTATTTTATCATGGAACGCCATCCATAAAAATTGTGTTATTTCAGAGAATTAACAGCCAACTGCAAAGTGTACGCAAAGCCATCTTTATGCTATTCAACATTTCCAATATGTAGACTCTCACCGATAAGTGTAAAGACAAAAAATTCGGTTTATAGCAAACAGCTATTCAATTCATTGAATTCAAATAGTCAGCCAGATCCCGTAGATGAAGACAATGAAGGTAGTGATGAATTAGCTGTACCACATGGGAATTTTCGGAAAAAACGGTCCGATTCAAACCATCGATCATCACGCAACATGGAGCAGAGTGGGAAAATAATAAGCCACAGATACGGCGAACCACAATCAGTAAATGCAAAAAGAAGTTGGTTCAATCGGAAACTTCGACGAATTTGTCGAAAAGATTGTGAATTATTGGAGGATGAATTGTGTCGAAAAGAGTATGCGATTGCAAAACGTCATCCATTACTCGAGACTCTAATAATTGAATGTACTACATTACCGCTTCCGGGAACGAATGAAAGTGCTGACTGTTTATCCCTTGGTATATCAACGATACCAAATGTACGTGAGAATGATTATTGCTATGAGGGCAACGGTGAAGAGTATCGTGGTATAGTCAACAACAGCAAAACTGGACGACCCTGTATAAGTTGGTTTCATCGATTTGGGTTACAAATATCTGCTCATGATGGTTTAGTTGGTGCCCGCTCGTACTGTCGCAACCCCGGCGGACAAGAGGCACAACCATGGTGTTATGTTGATGCGAATAACAAATTGATAAAAGAATCATGTGCTATACCAAAATGTATGGATAAATTATGGATATACGCGTCTATCGGCCTAACTCTCATTGCTGGGTTCATAATGATGATCGCGTGTTACTGCTGCTGTTACCACAGTCGAAAAACACGTCGGAGACCATCAAACAATTTACCAAGTGGTAAAATGATAACTGGTATTCATTGCGATAAGAATATATACGATGGCAGGAGGAGTATGGGCCCAACTCAACCGATTGAAATGAGTTCATTATTGACGAGTGGTCAAGGTGGTGGTGCTACAACACCCGGTACTGGAACATTGAGTAGTGTAGCCAGCAGTAGAACATCAACCAATCGTGGTGTGCCGCAATATGTATTAGAAGATGTGATTTTTCATCAGGAGCTTGGTGAAGGTGCATTTGGTAAAGTTTACAAAGGTGAATTGCAATCGGGTTCAGTTCCGAAAATTCAAGATCAATCTTCAATTTTTGTTGCGGTGAAAACATTGAAAGAGAATGCGACACCAAAAACACAGAGTGACTTCAAGAGAGAGGTGGAATTGATGAGTGATTTACGACATCCCAATATTATTTGTCTTCTCGGAGTAGTTTTGAAGGGTGAACCTATGTGTATGCTGTTTGAATATATGACACAAGGTGATTTACATGAATTTCTTATTTGTCATTCGCCGAGATCAGACGTGCCAATAAATAATGCAAGCGGTAAAATCCTTGAACAACCAGAATTCCTCCATATTGCATTACAAATCGCTTCTGGTATGGAATATTTAGCTTGCCATCATTATGTACATCGTGATCTTGCTGCGCGGAATTGTTTAGTGGGCGAAAATCTGACAGTGAAAATATCGGACTTTGGACTGTCGCGCGATATCTACAGCAGTGATTATTATCGCGTTCAATCCAAGAGTCTCCTTCCAGTACGTTGGATGCCACCAGAGTCAATTCTCTATGGTAAATTTACCACAGAATCAGATGTGTGGAGTTTCGGTGTTGTTCTATGGGAAATTTACAGTTATGGTCTACAGCCATATTATGGCTACAATAATCAAGAAGTCATTGATATGATACGCTCCAGGCAATTATTGCCATGCCCTGAAGATTGTCCCACAATGATTTACAGTTTAATGATTGAATGCTGGCATGAAGTTGCAAATCGAAGGCCTCAATTCCCTGAAATCCATCATCGATTGCACAATTGGTACGTCAATCAAACATATTTAACAAGTCAGAAGAGCGGTAGTAAAAGCGGATCACCGGCTATTTTTATAAGCAATGATTCACTGAGTAGACGAGACAATACATTTAAGAATAATGTTGAAGCAACACCATCACGAACAACGGATAGTCAAATTAATATTGGAAGTAATGTCAATTCAATGAATGATGATAAACCCTGTTATTCGCCAAAACTGAGTGGAGCTAAAAGAGTTTTACCTGTGAGTCCACCACATCATCATCCATCATTAAAAGGTTCGCCGAACGGTAGGACCGTGCATAATGGTGCACAAATGGTAGTTAGATTGCCTGATCCCACCAAAGTTGGCACTGAAACTAGACTCACCAAGTGAGTGAAAAGATGTACATTGATGAGTTTTTCGATTTTCTTCTATCGAATTTCATGTTGATTACTTATTCTTATACTTGGTTGCACGTTGCCAAGTAATCTAATAGTGACTTGACTGACTGATGATGTTTTAATCGTGCATTTCGTACTTTATTTATTTTATAAGCATACATATATGCATATATGTATCTAATCACACAATGGGTCACGTGTAGGATTATCTATTATAGCAATAATTTTTTTATCAACATACCAAGTATTAAATATTGGAAGTCTCGAATTTTTATAACAATATAAAAATATCAGAATTTCTCGTGCGATGCAAATAACCATTTTAACCAAATGGATACAATAACTTATGTGTTCTATAAGGCAACAAGATATTCGTTGTAATGTCCAATTATAATTATTATGTTTAAGACAAACGGAGAAAAAAATGGGGGTTCTTATCTGTATTTCAAAGATGTAAGTGTTAACTGTTCAAACTTTTCTGACAACTACTCGGCAGAGAGAGAGTGAGGAAGAGTGAGGAAGAGTGAGGAAGAGAAAGAGATGTGTAGTAGTCGGCGAGGGAGATGTAAGGAGTACAGACGAAGCAAGAGTGGCACACAAAAGTATTTTCCACGCCTATTCTTTTTGGTAGGTGAAGGGATCTATATATTAACTACGATGTACTTAAAAAGAGAAATTCAAGGCCACTCAAGTAAATTCAAATAGTCTGCGGTATTTCTACACCACTTATGAAATGAGTGTACTTTTTATAATTTTTTAATGAAAACAATTGACGGCTCACGATGCTCGTAAACTGAAGCTATTATTTACGTATTTATATTCTATATAAAAACATATATAGAGATATTATTCGTGAAAAACAAGTAAAAGAGGGAAAAACTATATGGTCGTATAAGATTTTTATATTTAATCAAATACAATATACGAGATAAATGTTTTTGTATCTTGCTTGGTGTATATATTCTTATCCTGACTTCCAATCACTAAAAATATTATCTAAGGCGTTTAGATTTCTATAAAAAAAACAATACGATGTGTGATCATTACTGATAATACATCAATATGAGTAAGAAGAGGTGATTCCATGATATGATGCGACCATCTCATCGATGTTAGTTTTGTTCACTGTTTATTATGAAGTTATTTAGCTCTTGATGTTTGACTACGTCAGGTTGATGTTGGGATAAAAATCGTCAGTATTTTATCCCAATCATGAGTATTCCAAGGTTCGAGCAATCTTATCGAGAAACGTAAACAAAGATTCGCTTGGGACATCACAGAAAAATTTAACGCTCGAATTATTATATTTGGTTACTACAATGTGAGTTGAACTACTATTGCGATTATTACATTATTTCTGACGACGAGTGATGCCAGTTTCCATATCAGAATGAATATATGGTTCTTCTTGATTCTAATACTATAATGGTGTCTAGCGATATCAACCTTATGTATGATGTCCTGTCAGAGTATTTCAATTCTACGTGAGTACATGATGAATCTAGACATCAGGTGACAGAATAAATCATCGAAGACACTCTGTGATAACATTATGTCACAGTATTTCAGCAACACGATTCCCAACGACGAGTCCTAGTAGAATGATACATGCATTGTAGACAATATTTAAATATAATACCACAAATGTGATGTGATTATGAAACGAGCATGCTTGTAGATTCTACTTTACCAATTTGGAGAATTTGGTATATACAACACCTAAATCGTTTGCATAATCGCTTGTTCATGTTGTTTATAATTATAATAGTTGGAGTTGTTACTGAAAAAGTTGTTGATGAGATAGATACGGCGAAGATCAATCCGAATATCTCAGATTGTATCTTTTATAGTTTCACTTCACTCTGTTCACAAGGTTGAGAATCATCCGAACTTTGCGTTCTCAATTCTATACCAATTTTTTAATTGATTTATTCTGAGATTGTGTTGCCATTTTATGACGTTCATTCGCTTTCTGAAAAGGAGGATTTCAAACTATTTCCATACAAGGGTTAGTTGGCCTATGAAAAATTTAGGATACAATCATACAGAATTGATGTTTGACCAGTTATCGACTGGTTTTAGATGCGGATTAATGTGGAGCCTTGCTAGTGCAGAAATATATTGAACGCAATTCAGATTATGAGCCGTGGAAGGACATGCACAATAACGTTTGTGCCAGCCATCAACATAACTCTATTTTGAAGAGCAGTGACATAACAGAGTTCGAGTAGAATTTTGCCTACTTGTTGTCATTGATGCGCCAAATATGACAACTTGGGCGACTGACGGCGTTGTGAAAGCATTTCCATATCTGCACTTCTTTAATATGGGGAAAAAGGCGTTGAATTAAAAAAGCCAACAGATACAAAGATCCACCGGGAATATTTGTCGCATTGATTATCTTTGTATTAGAACACGTCACTTCCGAGTGCCAACGACATCGGAAAAGAAAATTACAACGTTTTAGAAATTGGGAACAAAGTTGTATTCCGTGATTCATGATGGATTTAATGGTGGAAATATCAGCCCAAATGATTCGTAGTTATGAGTGGAGAGTGACTTCTAATTGATCGATACTTAAATCAATTTTATGACAAGTATATGGTCTGATATTCGAGTGCAAACTGTGATTTTCTCTGGCTGACAAAAAGTTCTAATATGTCATCCAAATCTTCATTTTGATTACGTTATCATGAAATTCTATACCTTGTTGTCGTCTCAGTGAAAGTAGCGTTGACAAATTCCTGATAAAGAAATGCGTCACCCAGATAGTAAAGTAAAATATATTTTCTAGGAATTATTTTATTACTATCGATTCTCTTATCTCGATTGAATCGTCTTCATGTGAATTTTAAAGCATAGACCATTAGTCGAATACAGTACAATATTAAATGAAAAGACGGAAAAAGAAGATTTTCAAACATGATTTAAGGAATGGATAATAATTCTGCTTATAAAACATTTCGGTCGTAATAAAAATAGTCTATATTATTCAAATAAAATAATTGACCAAATCTTCAAGTCGTTTGTACTACTTTTCGTTACATTTGAGTATAATAATAGTTTCTTCTTCGTCTCATTCTGCCACGCTTTTGCCATTTTGTGATCACAAATTTTTTAGCTCTGGAAAACGTGGGTTACAATGCGTAAGACACAAACAATGTTGTCGAATGTAATGGCATGAAATGAATAGCGCAACGATAGGTGGTATCATCCATTGATAGTAAACTGGATTGCTCGAGCCAGCTATCCAGAGTAATGGCCAGCCTATCAGTCGTTGGATCATTGTTATTGGATCCATACGATAGCAATGGTATTCAAAAATTGTCGGTAGTTTCACAAACCCCAATGAACTCCATGTCGTCAAAACTATCCAGCTACTTAACATAACTATATCTTCCGAAAACACTTCGTCTTTGTAGCTGCAAATTTTTTTCAGGATAAGTATAAATGCCATGTGAAGAATTCATTAATCGGATAGAAGACACAAATATCAATGTTTTTTCTAACTTACCTGAACCGTCTCGACCATACTAGTATTGATGGTATCCCACATCCAACTGTGAGGAACCAAATCATAACCAGCAATAAATGATTCATCATATCAACAGTTGCATTGGTATCTTCATCACCCTCTTTTCGTTCATTGCTGCTGTTCTGTTTTTTAGATTTTCTAAATTTTCGTATAAACTCACGAACCGATGACATAAGTGAATTTTCTAAACAATTTTTGTAGATACACGTTAATTGAAGAAAATATAGTAATGCTGAAAGTAGCATAACTAACGCGCCGCAACGACACAATATGAACATGATAAGAAGAATAATTGCGACTAATGGTGAATTATTGAGAGACCGGCATATTAAACCATTGTACCATGAGGTTGGAACACGTGCGAGTGGTCTGGTTAGAAATCGAATAATCACGTGATGTATTATTGTCCCGATGAATATAACTGCCCAACATATTATCAAAGCGAGAATTAATAAAAAACATAGAGCGACACAAATTTCTAGACAAAGATCAAGAACAACACTAGTGATGATTGTGATACCAAATGTGATTGGTATCGAATATTGTAATTTGTCTATCCTTGCGACACTAAACAATAATAGTGCACACATTATTGTTGGATAAAGTCGATGGGCGCGATTTTTCATGAAATTTGCCATTCTATCAGTCATACCTGCACGGCCCACTTGGATGCTATAATGAAATCGTGGATCGAAACTAAGTATTATTTCAGCAAGATTTGGGCTGTGAAATGTACCAATTCCTGTTTGCAAATGAAGTGCACGTCTTTGGCCAATGTCTCCTTCATTAAATATATGAAATTGACTTATAGCCGAACCAGGATTATTGTACATTTCTCTCATTTGAATCACTGTGTACCCAGGTGAATTCTTGTGATCATTATCTACGATGGCATTTAGGTCGATGTAAATTGCATCTGGTATAGTAGAAATATTGACAAAATATCGTAACGTTCCAGGTAAAATTTCAATCGCAGTATCTTCTGGTGCTGTAATTATACTACCGAGTGACGATGGGAGCCATACAGGTGGTACGTAGTCGATATGTATTTGTCTTGTTTCACGTGAATACATGTCAATATATACAACTGGCAATAGTTCCATTTGTGTTTCAGTCATTGGAATTCGAATGACAACGTGCGTTTCGTCAGGAAATTTCGCGCCCAAAATTTGCAGCTCAAGGTCAACAGTCTTCCGCAAGCGTTGTTGATAGTCAGGTGACAGGACTGTGTAGTTTGTGAGATTCCATCCTGATTCACATGTTTTCAAACCGTCTTTCGTTACCAATGCTTTACAAATGAATAGCCAGTCATTGGCTTCCAAATTGATAGTGTCTAAACTAAGAAAGCTCATGGGTTTGGGCTTGATCGGAATCATCAAATATATTGTTTTTCTTTCTCCCTCCCTGTTGTTGTGATTTTTCACATCGAAGATCGAACTCGGTGATATAATCTCGATCCATTCTCCATCAGCCTCGAAATTTATTTTGCTTACAAAACGCGTTAAATATCCAGTTGCATAACGATTTGACAAATCGTATTTCAATTTTTGCAATCTTTCTTCTGGATTGGATGTAATTTTAGCAACTTGTCCATTCACATCGACACTGTTGAATAACGCACGCACGAGAACAACCACAAATTGTTTGCACCAAAGAATAGACAGATGGTCAGTTGATTTCCATACGTTTGGTATTGCAGTTGATAAGACGCTTAAATCAGCATGTGGATCGATCACATATGATGTTGCAACCTGGTGATCTCGTGGTCCACCACTGATGGTGATAATAGTCGTGCCCATTTCATGAAGTCGCCTTTCATCTTTATTGATTTTATTGTAATAATTTGAAAATGTTCTGTCGAATGCAACAAGTGGTCTATATGGACTAGCAAGATTTATCAGTATATTTGCTAATGTTGTGTTGGATGTAGCTTGTAATAATGCAGCTCTCGCCACGACACCACCCTGATTAACAAAAC